>AYEL01077267.1:0-10640 GCA_000484575.1 Olivierus martensii
TATTAATATAAGTGTTAATATTTAAAATAATTATTACAGCATGGTATGTCACATAGAACTGAAGAGGGCTTAAGAAGCCGAAATGCATCTTCTATTATAACCATGCTTTCAACATGTATTTTAAAAAATTTTTAAATTGGAAATAAAAATAATTAAAGAAGAAACGGTTCCTTGGAATTAGTCATAGTATTGTTGCGATAGACCAGTGTCTATATAATGGAGTAATATACAAATTCCAGTAAAAAACTATGGTTATACCCTATAATTCTTGCATTCACCTCTTTCACTTTTCTCCTTGTAAACAGGGACAATCAGACTTACAAGTTAGTATGATTTCAACTGATTGGTGGTCTTGTTATTAAAAGTAAGAAGAAAAATGATAAATAGAAAATATAATAAAAGAAATACAAATAGCTGGAGCTGGTTGTTCATGAATAACGATTATGGAAGCAAAGCAATAAAACTTTTGCGTATATGACAATGACTATGAAAGTTGGTCTGTCATTTTCCAAATCATCTAATGCTGGATAATCTAGCAGATTATTGTAAAAATAAAATGTTATCTAGAAATCTTACTGATTTGCTTTACCTATAATAATAAACCAAGAATGAGTTAGAATATGGTTTTGACAAAAGAAATAATTCTCTAAATTAAATGATGTGCTTTATTCTAATTTCTAAAGTTTACTAGAATCACAACATTGAATGTAGATGAAATATTTTAAAAATGGAATGTTGTGAAGTAGATTTAATTTACAGTTTAATATTTAGTAATGAATTGCAATTAATTTTTTCAATGCATTCTAAAACATTACACATCATAAAGAATTTCGGTATTTATATAATATTTTGCAAATTGATTATTTTTATTTTATTAGATTTATTCTGGTATACATATATATATATAATTAAATATCAATAAAAAGTCCAAATAAAATTAAGAAGAGAAAATGAGATTTTTGTATATCAGTTATTTTTAAATATGAAAAAATAAAATTATTTTATTGTTTATAATTTCTAAAATTGATTTAAAATCTGAAGCAGGATTGCAAATTTTATTTATACTTGTCTGTCTGTCTTTTGATATCCAAAATCTTCTACCTACCTACTTTATTTTCTCTTTCTAAAGGCAGCCAGTAAAAAAAAAAATTTTTTCAGCTCAAGGCAATTTATTGTAACTTAAAATAAAATGACAAAAATGTTTTTTAGAAGTGTGAAATTTAATGTTAAATAAAATTATAATTTTTAATACAAATTTTGTTAAATCATAGTACTTCATGAAAAATTATATTATTTCTTATGAATTGCATGAATTACACTCCTGCTCAGAATTATAAAGATTTAATCTATCAAATATTTAATAATTATATGATTAAATTTGATTAATAAATTAGTTATAAAAAATAAAACTAAATAAGTTATTTAGGCATTTCTGTTTTTATCAAAGAAAAAAAATATGCTGAAATTGAATAAACTTTTTGAATTTTCATTTTATATAGATGTAATATCATGATTATTCTAAAAGATTAATGCTACTAATAATTTGAATACTTTATTGTTTATATGAGGAAGTCCTTATTTAAATTGTAATTATTAAATAATAAAATTTTATAAGAATTTTGATATTTCATTTAAATTTAGAAATTAATAATTTCATTTTTTTATTTACAGGCTATTTAGAATTTTTTATAATATAGCATTTCTCAATTTTTACTCTGCAGATACTCTGATATCTGGAGATTTCTATGAAAATATAAAAAAAATTTCAATAATAACCTTAAATAAAAAATTAATAAATCGTATACATAATTACATGGAAAAATATAGGTTATATTAAAATCTAATTTATAAATTAGTTTTGTTTGAAGGTATTGAAAAATATAGTAGTTCAATACAAAGATGTGCAAATTTTTTTCTTAAAAAAAGAGATATGCAGAGAGATAAATCTGAGAAATACTGGTATGTTTTATTAGTATTTATGACATAATTCAATTTTCAAGTTTTCATAGGAATAAATAAAATACTATCATCCTTGAAGATATCTTTTAATTCAAATACAGTGGGTTCTCATTTAATGCTATTTTGCCATTATATTACCAGCGAAAAATAAATAAATAAATTAATTAATTAACAAATTAAAAATTTTAAGCAGAGAAACAAGTTCTGTTTTCCTACATTTCCTTTCATAATAGAAAAAAAAATGAAGTGGAAACTTATAATTATAGAAAACAAGGTTACCATATTTTATATGGTACTAACTGAATTATATAATATTGTCTGATATTGTATAAATTAATTAAACTATAAAGCACATAGGATATTTAATCAGATTAACTGGGTGCAATGCTTTGGCTTTCAATTCAGAAGACCCAGGATCAAATATGGAACTACCCCTTGGAAAATTTGTTAGGTCAATGAGATTTTTGATTTTAGTTAACACTGCAATTTTCAGAAACTTAACTCCAACATTAAATGAGAAGCCACTGTATATATTCAAAATATAAAAATACTTTTGGACTGTTATGCAAATCATCAATTATCGTAAAATAACAAATGAACATCTGAAAATATGGAATGTAAGAATGCAATTATAAAATTTAATAAAAATACTCTACATCTACTTCTGAATTATAATTTCAGAAATTAATGAAAATATTTAATATTTCAGTTTGTGAAAAAATTTTATAATTAAGCATTTTAGAATTATTTTTACCTGTGAATAAAGTAACAAAGAACTTTATTATTTGAGAGGTGTAGAAGCAAAATTCATATTTTCCAATTTTTTCTGAAATTGAGTTAAGATTGTAGTCTTATTCTGTACTTTACTGTGCATCATTTCCAGGTAAAAATATATATCAAAAGCATGCATGTGAAAAATTAATATTTTAAATTTAATTCAGAAATATAGGGTTTGCAGCAAAATTCTCATTATACATTTCCATCAATCAAATAGGATGTTCCAAGTGCATTGGAGAACTCTAACGTTTAGCACCATATTAATTTTATTTTGTTGAATCATAAGATTTAGACTTATATTTTTGAATTATTTTCAATTATTTATAAATTAATTGCAAAAAATATTATTGATGATAATTTAGGCAGTAATCAGATTAAAGAAAAAGATGGAAATACTCTTCTTTGCCAGTTGCAGGAAGAGGTGTCAAATCTATATTTAAATACTCAAGTTTGAATTTTAAAATAATTTTGAAATTTTGATTATTTTTTAAATTCTTGTCTTAATGTAAAAAGGAAAAAAAACTTAGTTTGACAAGTTAAATATATATTGAAAATCATTATTTTTTTGTTCAGTTTTAATATAAATTATTATTATATCCGATGACAGCATTGAAAGGCAGTATTGGATCTATGGGAGAGTTAAAGTTCATTTATATCACTATGCTGATGATATATTCCACTAAATTCTTCATGATTTTACAGTAAATTGCCATAAAATAATGAAAATTTTGAGAAATAAGCTAAAAGTTTTGAATAAAATTACGATATCGACATGATTTTAACATATAGTAAATTATCTGTGTGTCTGTAATATGTATGATGATCAGAATAGTAATGATGTTTTGCACATTCCAATCAATTTTAACAGTTAATAAAATGGAAGAAAGTTGTAATTTTAAGTCATTCTTGAAAGGGTGCATGATTAGTCGTCAAATGAAGTAAATTGAATTGAATGTTTATTTGAAATTGAAAACTGTAAACCCAGAGGCATAATTACATAAACATAAACATCATTCTTACTCATGCTATTACCTTTTACATCAAAATCAACTGTTCTGTGCACATTAATACTATAAGAAAAGTTGGTAATATGTCACTTCCATAGACTCAATACTGCCTTCTGATGCTTTATCAAGTGTAGTCATTATTTAACCAAATGTTATTTAAAATAATCTAAATTTACTAGCCAAATTATAGCCCTTGAAATTTTAACGGTAACTTTTTTAATGATTAGAAAGAATTTAAACTAATTTTAGTGCCATTTTGTAATTAGAATAATTATTATTTTATTAAATCAATGAGTGGCGCCATCTATTAATTAATAATTCAACTAGAATTTTTAACTAATTTATCTGAAGAAAAATGTATTATATAAAAAGTTCAAATGTATTGTTTGTATTATATAAAGTTCAAATGATATTTATTTTGAAGTATCCCACAATATTATCTTTTCCTATTAGTGTTCATATTTTACTTTTTTTTTTTTCCTCCTGTTCTGTCCACTTAATACATTAATAAAGCATACCAGAAAAAATGATATGTGTATCAAAATTAACATTATCCACACCTGTTTGATTCAAAATTCACATTATCCAAATTTTAATAAATATATTTATTTGATTTCTCCAGCATTTTTCACAAGAAATGAGTTAATTAATAATTTATCATCATATAGAAAAAATAAATAAATAAAAATTCCATACAATTCATCTAATTCTACATACATGAGAAGTTTTTTAACTTTACCACAAATCTTCAAAAGTGGAGAATGTGAATTTTACTTCTATATCTCTTATTTATCTTTTTTATTAATGAAAATATCATATGCTCTCATGAAGACAAAATTGATATTCTTGTTTCATTAAAAATATAAGATCACATAAACCATTTTACACATTACATTCATTATTAAATAATCCAAAATAAATAAAGTATAAAAGCTCTATAGCAAATGCTTAAATGTTTATTTGCAAAAATGAAAAAAATTTTAAGCATTAGAATGTCCTTCTCAGTTATTACAAACAATGGATTCAGCTTGCTATAGCAGATTTTGTTCAAAAATCAGCCAGTGATTCACTTTTTTTTTTTATTTTATTTTTTAAATACACTGTATATTCAATTTTAAAAGATAGTTTGTGAAAAATACAGAATTAATGATGAAAATTTTAATAATAATAATCTTCCTGACATCTTATTACTATTAAAAATAAAAATCTCAATTTTTTTTTTTGCTATATTGTGGCACCAGTATAAACTTAGCTTTAAACAAAAATATATTTAAATAAATAAATATTTTTTTTATAATTATTGTTATCTATAATTTATTTTTGTTGAATATTTTTAAAAAGAACATCAAGATATATTTTCAAATTTGATATAAAAGTTTCTGAGTCATATAAGATATTATACACATCTTTTTTTACGAAAAACAGTTAGATTTTTACTCTAAACAATATACTAATTCCAAAAAAACAGCACTACTCACAGTAATAAAGGAAAAGTTGTAACTATACTGCGTGTAGTGCTGTTTTTTTGGAATTAGTATATTCAGATAGGGTTAAGCAGTTGGTGTAAATAAGCATTGATCTGTTAACTCTAAACAATGTTTAATAAATAGAAATATGTGTTTGTGTATTTTTCTATTCATTAAATATTAGTTTCTTGTATATGTATGTATGTATGTATGTATGTATACAGGGTGTATCTTACCACTAGTGTTTATGATTTCCCGGCTTTTCTTCCGGGAAATCCCGGGAATATAAAAGCCATTCCCGAGAATGCATTAAAATTTAACAAAATCTAAAAAAGTAGTTATTTATAATTAATATATCAATAGATAACATCATCATATGGTGTTATCATTTTAAATTGCTATCATTTCCTTAAGTTTCAATATTTGAAACTTAAGGAAATGATAGCAATTTAAAATTTATATAAGTCCAAAATACCATAAGTCAAGGAGCTGAAACTTGGGGTATGATTGTATTAAGAAACAACAGAAAAACAATAGCAAACTTCCCCCATCTTCTCTTAACACTGATACCAATTCAAGAACATAAATCAAGACAAAATGCACAAAACTCACCAGAAAAGAACAGATAATATCTAGGCTTAAACAGGACACACAAAATCATTCACTTTTATTAACTGTGAAGAATTGTGATTATATAATCGTGCATCAAGCATTTTTATTTCATTTGTGTAAACTGATAAATCGGAAAGAAGATGAAGTGTAAAGTCTTGACAGACAGAGTTTGTTGCTCATTGCAGAAACTTCTCCAAATAAAAAAGGGAGATAAATTATATAAAATTATAAATAAGAGAAATATCTGTGTACAGTATGTAAAGAAAGATAAATATCCAGAGAAAGGTGTTAAATTATAACAAGGATAAACAAATGACTAACGTGTATCATTTAACTGTGAATTGTATACAATGGTGTAAATATCAAAGAAAACGTGAGATATAACACTGACGAAAAATCAAATTGGGAGAATTGTCAGAAGCTAGATTGAATTGTGTGCAGGTGTTACCAAGAATGTAAAGATATAAACGAAATATTAGATTTAATAAAAACAAAATACAAGAAAAAAGTGGAGACAGAAGAGAGAATCGAGGCAGTCGAAAAAAAGGATCCATCTAGAAAGGTGGTGTATGTGCGTGCGTGTGTGCCATAAGAAATCTTAATAAAAACAAGAGACTATCAATACTCAAGGTATTTATCTTCCGACTTTATTTGATGCACTGCTCTATGTGATAGAGCTAGTATCATTTGTACAGAGATCTCTCTCAATAAAGGATCCAGGTTTCTTTATAACTGTATTGTTGTCAGTCATTGCATCACTGCATATTTCCTCCTCTCCATCCTTATTCACAAAGGCACCACATATCTGCATTTTGGCAATCAAATATATCCTGATGCCACAGTCACTCTGCAGGCCCTACAAACAATACCAAAAACTCCATCAAATATACTGATTACAATATCCACAATGCCAGTTTATAGCACATTATTCAATGAATTAAAGCCTCTACAAATGACCTATTCAAAAGACCTGATCTTGTCATTCAAAAATTGGGACATTCATGGACATTGAGAACACAGGGGATATCACATATCTTTCCTCAATATTTCCTTGATTACAAACAATTCTAACATGCCTTTATTCACTCTTAGCATGCATTGTCTCATTGCCTCAGTCATTCATTTTCATATTCCTCAGTATCTTTCACAACTTATTTTTATTCACTCTGATAAATACCTTTTCAAAATTTGCATATGTAGAGAACACATCCTTCCTCACAAAGAAATACTTCACCAAATTATATAGATTGAAAATACTAGATCCACATCATCTTCTTTAAATAACACTGCATATTCCATTCTTTATCATCAGTCACCCTATTCATTTCTCTGTCAAATCTCACAAATACCTTCTCAGCACATACAATTAATAATTACAGTTTAACTCTGCTATTGTTTCATATTGCCAAGATTGTTTAATGTATACATGAATGCATGTGTAAAGAAAAATTGCTGTAAGAAAATTTGATGTAAATATGAGTGATAAGAGACTGCACTATCTGTTATATTACAATAACATTGTTTTCCTATGAGTAAAAACAAGGGTTGAAAATGCTTATTATATAATTGAATGAGGCATGTGAGAAGAATTCAATAACAATAAAATACAAAAAAAGATTAGTGTTCTTGTGTTTTAGAGAGTTGAGAAACATACACACCATGAGCTTAGAAAAGGTAAATGAGTTTTTGTACTTGGAAATATATTTTGGGAAAGAGTACTATTGATAATGAGGCTGTCAGAAGAACAAATGCTGAACTGAAAATTGTGTGTGTGTGCTTGGGAAGTATGCTAACTAATAAAAAGTTGTCAAAGAATGTTAGGATGACTGTGTATCAGTGTGTAATGTCTCAATATTAATATATAGATGTGAGACCTGGGTATGGTATGAAAAGCATAGAAAACATTTCAATATAGTAGTGTGAGAGTCACGTGATCAGACAAAAGAAGCATGACGGTCATGTGATTCGACAAAAGACGAAAACAGAATAATTAGTAGCATTTGTCAATATTACTAGTAAAAACATCACGTATGAAGGACGATGATTAAGAACAATAATAATCATAGTTCATATCCCCTTATCTTCATATCATAAAATATGAAGATAAGAATACTGCACTGGAAACCACATCGAAAATAATCTTTATTTGGTGACGATTACGAACTTATGACCCGAGTTATCAGGTCCGGATAAGATCCAGGAAAGAAACCCAGGCCAAGAAGGGTCATCTTGAAGTCCAGACTGCCTGCCTTTGGACTGATGGGGGAAGAGACAATGATATAAAGATCCTGAACAAAGGGTCGAGGTCTTTTTTCCCTCATTTCCTGCAACAGTCTTTTCTCTGGTCTTTTCTATGTGGTCTTCTGAGTCGTCTATCTGTCCTTCGCCACTGAGTTCGTCCACCGGTCATGTATTGGTCACAATCGAGAATTTTCATCATCGTTGGTCTTCATCAAAGAACTTTTATAACCTTCTGAAACTCCAACACTGTAGAAATTCTTCATTGCCTCCCTCGCTGTCGATAAATGCATCTGGTGCCGATAGACTATCGATTGTCTCAAGACTTCAACAACAAGGTATTTATCCTTCCCACCGATGTGTTAAACTGTTAACATGTACGATCATGTACAGGAATCTCTCTCATTAAATGTTTATTGTTAATGTTAATTTGAGTTGTGTGACTTATTGTGTCTACTGGCTCTCCTGCCCCATCCTTACGCCACAACCGTGTTTATTTGGCTAGAATCAACTGTGTTGTTGGGACACATACAAACCCAACTGGTGTCAGAAATCCTGACTAAGGCATTTAAGGTCCAAACCTGTGCCTGATCCATCCTGAAAGCTCCACAGTAAAAATGAGATACTTGAGAATTATGGCTGGAATGACAAAATATGATTGTTTTTCAAAAAGTATGAAAGTTATGTAGAATGAAAAGAAGTGTGATAGGTGCAATGTGTAAGTCAACATTGAGATGGTTTAATAATATGTAGGAAACAAGTGAAGAGTGACTGATAGAATGACTGTATGCTGAATATGTGGTTAAGTTTGCAAAAGGATGGAAAGACCAAGTGGATGAGTATTTAAGGATGTATGGATTTGAGAATGTAAATAAGAGACATATTTGTATATAGAAGAGAATGATCATAAAAGAAGTTGGTGTAATGGATAGCAATATAGATTTATGACATAATCTGATCAGTGCTGTATGAGTGATATTGTGGTTCCTATCTTGCTTTTTCTCAATTTTTCTTTCAATACTGCCCACCCCCTCATGAAGATATGGGTGTAATGATATTTATATTTAGTCTGGATATACAGGGTGATTCAGAAAGGTGGTGCCAAAATTTACAGGTAGGTAGAGGATGAAATTCTGAGTGAAAAAGTTTAGGCGCATTTTTTGATCTGGAGCTCCGTTAAAAAGTTATAGCTCTTTAAAGCTTCGTGACGTCACTTCCGGTTGGACGCCTGAGGCGCGAAACTACGAACGAAGCATTCACAAATGTGTGTTCGAAATCGAATGCATTTCATTTTGAATATTGATTAAAAATGTTATAAACAATCTTTTCTTGATGTTAACTGTAAAATGTTTTGTAAAAATAGTTTTCAAGTAGTTAAAATTTAATACTGTAGATTATTTTAAAATGCAAAGAAAAAGGAAATGGTTTGACGATTAAGACAAAGAAAAGAAAACAAATTGATAATTAAATACTGCAAATTAAATTTAATAATTTAAAGTAATACAACTTTAACATGACTTAACTAGAGTAAGTGCTCGAAATGACCCCCTTGAGCTGCAATACAGGCCATGCAACGTCTTCTCATTGATTGTCGGACATTTTCGAAAATGCCGGGGATATTTCGGATTTGTTCACATCCTTCCAAAATGCGGTCTCGTAGAACTTGAATATTGGAAACTGGAGTAGCATACACTTGCATCTTCAGATATCCCCACAGGAAAAAATCCAACGGATTTAAATCTGGGGAACGTGCAGGCCATGCAATTGGTCCCATTCTGCCAATCCACCGATTTGGATAGTGTGCGTTAAGAAATGTTCGGGCAATGCGACTGAAATGTGCAGGTGCACCATCGTGCATAAAAAACATTTGGCGCCGAACCTCTAGTGGAACGTCCTCCAGTAATGGACCAAGTTCTTCCTCCAAAAACTGTGTGTAGGAAAGGCCATTGAGTCTAGGTGGCAAAAAGTAGGGTCCAATTAGATGGTCTGCAATAATAGCTGCCCAAACGTTAAGCGAAAACTGTTGTTGATGCCGAGATTGACGGAGTGAATGAGGGTTTTCTTCTGCCCATTGATGAGTGTTATGAAAGTTCAGTATAGCATCTCTTGTAAAACCTGATTCATCCGTAAACAGCACATTAGCAGCAAAGTTAGGTCCAGCACATCGCTGCAAAAACCATTGACAAAACGTAAGCCTTGGCTGAAAATCAGCTTCCGCAAGGCCCTGTACACGTTGAATGTGATACGGATAGAGATTGGCCTCGTGTAGAATTCTCCAAACTGTTGGCTGTGAAATACGTGTTACTGCAGCGATTTGCCTTGTGCTAGTTTCTGGAGCCTCCATAACAATACTGAGAACTTGTTCTTCAGCATCATGTGTTCGAGAAGTTCTGGGCAGTCCAATATCATGGGTAACAGGCGAAAAAGATCCTGTCTCCCGAAGATGACGATCGACGTTTGTAAACATCTTTCTGGAGGGACATCTGCGTTGCGGAAAAGTTTCCTGGTAGAGACGCTGAGCAGCTCTACTATTCCCATAAGTACGCCCATAAATGAGGTGCATATCCGCTAATTCGCCGTA
>AYEL01077268.1:0-74735 GCA_000484575.1 Olivierus martensii
AGAATTTTCTTTTTTAAAAAGTACTGTATCGAAATGGATAAAAGGAAGAACACTTCTGACGATAAAACAGGAAACGAAAAAAAGAAGAGGTTAGTGATCATGCTAGAGCAAAAAATGGATGTGATTGAGCGACAGAAAAGTGGCGCTCAACTTCCGCTTTCGATTCGCTATTTTGGTATTGATTTGGTGGTTGGTTTGATGATGGTATGAGACGCAATTCCTGGTAAGTTATTAATTTAGATCGGGTGGGCAAACCGCGGGCCGCATGTGGCCCTCGGAACTACATAATGCGGCCCTCCAACTAATAGCTATAATGCCAAAAATTTTATCGATAAATAAAATTCAACTAATAGCTATAATGCCAAAAATTTTATCGATAAATAAAATGAATACAAGAAATATGAAATCTGTTCCATATCTCAGCAATATTTTTACGTAATTTCTAGTAAAGTAATAAATAATAATTCATATAGTAGATTGTAGATGTCATTACAGTATCATATTACTTACAAAAATGCATTTTATTAACCGTTAACCAGAATAAATGTCATTGCATAAAAAGTCGCCTGCTCAGGAAACTTTTCCGCAACGCAGATGTCCCTCCAGAAAGATGTTTACAAACATCGATCGTCATCTTCGGGAGACAGGATCTTTTTCGCCTGTTACCCATGATATTGGACTGCCCAGAACTTCTCGAACACATGATGCTGAAGAACAAGTTCTCAGTATTGTTATGGAGGCTCCAGAAACTAGCACAAGGCAAATCGCTGCAGTAACACGTATTTCACAGCCAACAGTTTGGAGAATTCTACACGAGGCCAATCTCTATCCGTATCACATTCAACGTGTACAGGGCCTTGCGGAAGCTGATTTTCAGCCAAGGCTTACGTTTTGTCAATGGTTTTTGCAGCGATGTGCTGGACCTAACTTTGCTGCTAATGTGCTGTTTACGGATGAATCAGGTTTTACAAGAGATGCTATACTGAACTTTCATAACACTCATCAATGGGCAGAAGAAAACCCTCATTCACTCCGTCAATCTCGGCATCAACAACAGTTTTCGCTTAACGTTTGGGCAGCTATTATTGCAGACCATCTAATTGGACCCTACTTTTTGCCACCTAGACTCAATGGCCTTTCCTACACACAGTTTTTGGAGGAAGAACTTGGTCCATTACTGGAGGACGTTCCACTAGAGGTTCGGCGCCAAATGTTTTTTATGCACGATGGTGCACCTGCACATTTCAGTCGCATTGCCCGAACATTTCTTAACGCACACTATCCAAATCGGTGGATTGGCAGAATGGGACCAATTGCATGGCCTGCACGTTCCCCAGATTTAAATCCGTTGGATTTTTTCCTGTGGGGATATCTGAAGATGCAAGTGTATGCTACTCCAGTTTCCAATATTCAAGTTCTACGAGACCGCATTTTGGAAGGATGTGAACAAATCCGAAATATCCCCGGCATTTTCGAAAATGTCCGACAATCAATGAGAAGACGTTGCATGGCCTGTATTGCAGCTCAAGGGGGTCATTTCGAGCACTTACTCTAGTTAAGTCATGTTAAAGTTGTATTACTTTAAATTATTAAATTTAATTTGCAGTATTTAATTATCAATTTGTTTTCTTTTCTTTGTCTTAATCGTCAAACCATTTCCTTTTTCTTTGCATTTTAAAATAATCTACAGTATTAAATTTTAACTACTTGAAAACTATTTTTACAAAACATTTTACAGTTAACATCAAGAAAAGATTGTTTATAACATTTTTAATCAATATTCAAAATGAAATGCATTCGATTTCGAACACACATTTGTGAATGCTTCGTTCGTAGTTTCGCGCCTCAGGCGTCCAACCGGAAGTGACGTCACGAAGCTTTAAAGAGCTATAACTTTTTAACGGAGCTCCAGATCAAAAAATGCGCCTAAACTTTTTCACTCAGAATTTCATTCTCTACCTACCTGTAAATTTTGGCACCACCTTTCTGAATCACCCTGTATATGATGCAAATAGTCTATTAAGTTTCTGAAGGTGAAAGTGAACTTTTCTTTGAAGTTCTTGAAATTTCCTCTAGATCTTTTTTCTTTATAGGAACTCCCTACTTAAACAAGAGTTTTTGCTTTTAATAATGTAACATGAGTTGGATATACCTACATAAGTTATTACTTAATTACTGTAATAAAATTAAAAATATGACATATTTATAGGTATCTCTTCAAAATAGAATATCCAATACAATTATTGTAGTATGATTCTTATATACAATTTAGATCATATTTTGATAATTATATGCAATTACTTTATTATTGAAAGTTAGATATTAACAGTATTATTATTATTAGTACAGGTAGGCTTCGATTAGTGCGAATTCGAATAATGCGATATTCGATTAGTGTGACTTATAAAAATGATACCATTTTTCAGTTAGTGCAAGCAAATATTCGGATTAAGCAAGTTGTAAGCAATGAACTAGTCTTACTAACAAAGCTCCGCCTCCTTTTATGATGTCCATTAACAAATAGTCTTATTAACAAAGATCCATCTCCTTTTATGATGTCAATTAACAAATGTCTTACTAACAAATGTCCGTCCCCTTTTATGATGTCAATTAACAAACAGTTACTGCGAGCAAATATTCGATTAATGCGAGTTGTAAGCATAGACCAGTCTTTACGAGCAAATATTCGATTAATGCGAGTTGTAAGCATAGACCAGTCTTAGTAATAAGGGTCCATCCTCTTTTATGATATCAATTAACAAATTAATGTTATTTTTCAGTTAGTAAAACCGGACGAGGAGCAGTCCAAAAATAGTCACTTGGATTTGGGAAGGTGTGAAACACCAGAAAGATGGGCTTTTTGCCATTAGCTATTTAATATTACTATTATTCATCTTTGTTATCGTATACACAGTAGAGTACAGAATTTTTTCTTTTAAAAAGTATTGAAATGGATGAAAGGAAGAACATGTTTAATGATAAAACAGGAAATGAAAAAAAGAAAAGGTTAGTGATTACGCTAGAGCAAAAAAACGGATGTGATTGAGCGACATAAAAGTGGCACTCAACTTCTGCTTTCAATTTGGCAGTTGGTTTGATGATGGTATGAGACGCAATTCCTGGTAAGTTATTAATTTAGATCAGGGGTGGGCAAACCGCAGCCTTCAGAACTACTTAATGCAGCCCTCCAACCAATAGCTATAATACCAAAAATTTTATTGATAAATAAAATGAATACAAAAAATATCAAATCTTGTTCCATATTTCGCAATATACTTTATGTAATTTCTAGAAAAGTAATATATAATAATTCATATAGTAAACTGTAGGTGTCATTACAGTGTCATATTTCTTACAAAAATAGATATTTATGTTTAACCAGAATAAATGTCATTGCACAAGAAATCCGTTGCAAAATACATTCAAAATCAAATAAAATCATTTTGTTAGTCAATCAACTCGATACCTTTCGTAATTTCATGGTGTTTGTATTTAATATTTGTGCAATTTCCTAAACAGGTATGTTTTTAATTATTGTTTCAAATTTAAAATGATTAAATTATAATTTTAATACATAATCTAAAAGAATTTTGACCCTGCCGGGTTTCTCTGAAAATGGTGTTTCACTTTTTTCGGACTGCTGGCGTTATTCAACCCATGATTCATATAACAGCCAATGAAAGTTGATCTACTAAGAAAATTGGCTTAATTTTAACATGTCACCCTTTTATATTATCTTAGTCAACAAAGGCAGCCCTTAGAAAAAGTTCAGGATCTTTCACCAATGAAAGCTGATCAACTAAGAAAATTGGCTTAATTTTAACATGTCAGCCTTTTATAATATCTTCAAATGCACCCCTTAGGACAGGGGTGGCCAACCTTTTATAGTTCATGTGCCAATTTTTTCTTTTTTTAGTTAAGATGCACTATACAAACTTATACCCCTTTTAGTAATCCAATGATATTGCCCAGCTAACACGTCATGTGGTCACTAACACAATGAGGTTGCTCAAATAGCATTAATATAAAATCCAAGATGGCAGATTAAGTAATTTATGCCAGTTACAATATATAAAATTAATTTCTAATAATCAATATCTGTCTTCAAACCTTCCTGCATAAATCCCCTAACAAACAAAAGTTGTTTCATAAAAATCTATTCAGCTGTTCTTGTGTTATAAGTGAACAGGTGTGCACAGGTATTTCAGATTTATATATAGATAAATTGTTTAAGAATTTTTTTTAAATTTTTCTCTGAGGTGTTTTTGCACCACTTTTGGCACAAGCACCATATAATCTAGGGCCACCCCTGCCTTAGGATCTTTCTATTTTGGCTACATAATTTTCTAAGAATTTTATCACCTCAGACAGTTATTAGGTGAAGGCAGGATTTTGGGAGTTTTTGTTTTCTGTCTTCAAACCTTCCTGCATAAATCCCCTAACAAACAAAAGTTGTTTCATAAAAATCTATTCAGCTGTTCTTGTGTTATAAGTGAACAGGTGTGCACAGGTATTTCAGATTTATATATAGATAAATTGTTTAAGAATTTTTTTTAAATTTTTCTCTGAGGTGTTTTTGCACCACTTTTGGCACAAGCACCATATAATCTAGGGCCACCCCTGCCTTAGGATCTTTCTATTTTGGCTACATAATTTTCTAAGAATTTTATCACCTCAGACAGTTATTAGGTGAAGGCAGGATTTTGGGAGTTTTTGTTTTACCCCCTTTCCAATCAAATAAATTACTAAAGGACAATCACTTCCAACCATGGGCTACACCCACACCTATGAAGGGGGGTCAGATGGTAAAGGATAGAGATTGCTGGGAAGGTGTGGCCCTAGATTATATTTCATTGATGCAATATGGCATATGGCCCTTTCTACCAAAAGTTTGCCCACCCCTGATTTAGATGATGAACAACAATGTAAAATACGAAAATAAATATTTTTTAAACAGTATTGTGAGGTCCCAGGACGTATGTATGTAAACTGGTGTCTTGAGTGTTATCATTTGATAATCTCATTTCTGATACCAGTGTGAAAAACTCTCAGCGGATGGCCGATATAAAAATACGTATATCGATAAATTTTAACATATTTTTGAACAAAATACATACCCTTTCATCATCTAATTTATTGACCCGAGTTAATAATAAAAGCAATATAAGACTCCATGCTTCTCTATGATTTTCAGCTTTTAAACTTAAATAATATTCTAAGGCTTCTTGGCAAACACTATAAAAAATATTAAATTTATTTTTCAAAAGCAAATAAACTTCTAGAATTAAAACAGTGTATTGTATAAAATTTTTAAAATTTGTAAAAACATTAAATTAAAAATTTCTAGAATATGACAGCTTTTCAGAATTGTTAAATATGATGCATTTATCATAGTTATTAAAATTATTATTATAATTATGTCAAAATTTGTTTTGTGAATTTATACAGTATATACATAAAAGTTATATGCTACCTTATTAATTTTCTTTGAACTAATGGCCAGGCATCTCTCCTTGAATCATCTGTATACATTCGAAATAATATCCTCAAAGTGCAGGCAAGACTATGCGATTCTTGTGTGAGTAAATTAGGTTTTACATTACCACGAAAACCTAAAGAAAATACTTTGAATAATTAATATTAAGATTCCATTATCCTACTATAAAATTTCAGAATACAATATCAAATTCATTGTCCTATTATAAAAAAGTAACCTCTAATAAACTATTCAAATAAGTAAGAAAAATATTAATTTCAGGTAAATTTTTTCATTCATAACTCATTTTGTTTAGAGGACTAGTCAGCATCTAAAAATATTGATTTTGTTGGATGGCTACAATTTTATATAAAAAAATCATGCTTTTATCACTCTTGTATACATAATGAAAAGTTATGAAAAAAATGTTTACGTTGGAAAAAGAATAAAAAATGTAATAATTACTGAAAATTTCAAAAGATTTTGATGAAAACTAAACAAGATTTCAAAATTTTAATTTTCACATTTTTTTGCATATTAATTAGGCTTAATTTCAAACATTGCTGGCATCCAAGAGGTTAAATCTTATAAGTCCTTTTTCAACAATCTGTTTTCAGTTTTGTTTTGGTTTACTTAGTTATGCCACCATATCATACACAGGATATATTGTATCTGGCTGCAGCCACTTTTATAGCCAATTACATGCTGGTCATCACCCATGATGGGTCAACTGAAAGTTTGAAGAATGGGATTCAATCAGCTGAGCCAGGACCTTCCTGAAAGACTGGATATGTAGGATCTGGAATAATTCCAACATGATAAGCCACTGCTTCACTATATTGCCATCTGGTTGATCTGTTTTCAATTTTGTAAAATAAAGTTTCTAATATGTTAGGTTATTAAAAATGAAAACTAAAATAAAAATGCAATTTCTCATCATGAACTCTTCTTGTTAATATGGCATATCTCATTATGCATTTTTCTATTATATTTTTTAACAGTTTAAAATCTTTACACTTTCAAAAATTTAAACCAAAACCAAATTTAATTAACCAATAATTATCATTAAAAAAATTTAGATTAAAAAATTACAAACTTGAAAAATATTAATATAAAATAATTCAAGAATAATGAGAAAATTATATTTAAAGTATAATTTTTAGAAAACATTTAAAGTTTCAAAAATGAAAGAATAATGCTTTCAAAATAAAATATCCTCTTTTATTCTATAGTCATCTATTTTCTTAATAAATACATGAATATTTGATGAATTTTTTCATTGTTGATGTAACTATAAAAACAATTATTAATAAATTTAAAATTACAGTCACTAAATATACTTGTTTATAAACTGTTCATTGACATTTTTTGAATTGTCAATGACAACTTTAAAAATCCAACTCAGTCAAAATAAATATTGACAATCAAGAAAAAAAGTCAAGTTCAATTCATTGAAATGTATAAAAATATAAAGCTTGTCTAAAAAGGGATGAATTGTGTCTAAGATTTTGCCAGTATCAGGTTATAAATTCATATCTAAAATAATGATGAAATTGAAGTATAGTGGACTCCCCATACAATGCAGAAGATATATCCTGTGCTATATTAACCACAAGGGTTATTATATTGACTATGAGTGCAGTGTCTAATTTCTCCAGTAGGAAAGTGGTACAACATTTTTCCACAAGCTTGTGAGCACAGATACCTCTAAGCAGACTTAAACAAGTCTCTGAATTTCAAAACTGATTATGTATTGCTAAAGAGATGCAGGCAAGTTTCAAATATAATTTGATTGTGTTCAGACTATTGATTAAGATGCTCTAAAATTTAAATATTTTATATAAAATTTCCTTATATAAAAAGAAAAAAAAAAAAAAAAAACAGAATTTGGGTAAATTGTTTAATTATCAGTTGACCTTGTATAATATATGAGATATGTTCTGTATTATATGAGGTAGATGAGCTATATCGTGGATTGTGTATAAAGATGTTGCATTTGAATGTGTTCACCTGCTTTCGCAATTTTAACAAAAACAAAAATATTACACCAAACTGTTTCATTGATAAAATATTCTGTTGTTTCACTAATTATAATAAAAAAAAAAAAATATGATATTTATTGCATATCCATGACAATCTTAACAAAAATAAAAAATTTGTCAAAATGTTAAATTTAACTCACACATTATATATGAATGTCTATTGCATTCGATAAGTACTGTTACGATTTTTTGTTGCATTATACAAATCTGCATTATAGGGATTCACATTATATGGGGGTCCAATGTACATAATTTTAAAGCTACTGCTCATTCAATTTTATTGCAATTTCTATTATTATTATTATTATTATTATTATTATTATTATTGGTTATTGGTTTTTAATAACATATTACTGATATACAATGGACTCTTGATTTTATGAACTTGTTCAGATTCCAAAAAAGTTCGTAAAATCGAAAGTTTGTAAATGGGAATGGCAATTAATTGAAGTGTGTGATCTGAAAACACGTTAAGTCCATTTTTGTTAATTTTCAGGAGAAGCAAAATATGAATTGAGAAAATACTTACGTGAATGATTATCTACTATCAGATATCGTGTTTCTAATTCATATCATGCACTTTTCAGTAAAATCTTGAAATCAGTCATCATTAATTTTTAAATATACAATGACTAAATGTGATGGTGTTAATGGAAACTCGCTAAGTCCAAGGACTGAACGTGTTTTCAATTACACTCATTCTTCATTAGAGAAAAAACTAAATTTATTTTGATTAAAGTATTAAAATATAGCCAATTCTCGGTATTCAAAGATTCCCTATTAATATATTCGATTATTCCCGAAAATTTATTTGTAACCAGAGATTCGATTTTCGCGGCACTTTCACGCTTATTCGCGGATTATTGCTGATTGGCGAAAATGCTATTATAAATGTTACTCTTACTCATAATCTCTGTCCTTCTGCCTGAAAAGTCTCATTATCTATCATTCTTACTTTCACAGATTGCAAGTAGGCCAAAAATGTACCAGTAAGTATTCTTGGGGAAATTCAAACATTTACTTTTATTACTTCATGGGGAAGTTCTGGGGCTTCTCCATGAGAAACTATATTCATGGGAAAGGCCCCAGAATATGTATTTAATCATTCCAAAATAGGAACTACTAAAATTCAGAAAAATAACTTTCCTTTTAACAACAGGTAAAAAAGTCCCAAGAAACTTAAACTTTTAATGTTACAATTTTATTTCAAGAGCTTTTAACATGAAAATTAATAGCCAATATAACAATTTTACCTTTAACCCATTGACATTCGTTCCATTACAATTTCTGCCAGTCGCTAGTCTGGCAATTTTTTGTAATTAAGCCTAATTATTATTCATAAAGTTATAAAAATTCATATCTTTTTTATTTTTCATCAAAAAATTCTGAATTTTTTTTCATATAGAGAATTTTTGTCTCTCTCTATAACTGTGTAATTATTTTTTTGATATTTGCTAATTTGACAAAGTATTCGTTGGCTATATTAGGGTCCGTCCATAAATTACGTCACGCTGTTAGGGGAGGGAGGGTGTAGGAGATTTGTGACAAAAATGACATTGGGGAGGGAGGGAGTCATGCAAATTGTGACGTCATGGTATACAAATTGTTAAATACAATAATTTTACATCACTATGATTAAAAATTAAATCCTAAAAATTTATAAAAATCTTTTATATGCTGATGATGTAACATTTTCATTTATCACTCAATCACAGGGGTGTCCAATCTTTTGGCTTCCTTGGGCCGCATTCGAAGAAAAAAATTGTCTCGGGCCGCACAAACTGCATTATTAGTTAGGTTACTTTACCATAATGACAGCAATAGTTTGGCTGTATTGAGAAAATATCGGCGTTTGAATTAGATCGCTTCAAAATGCAATTATTCAAATATCGCGGGAGTAGTTTTGCAATTTGCATTATTATTATTATTATTAATGTAAATTGCAAAACTACTCCCTAGATATAAATTGCTAGCAGATCATTGCAAGCAAACCATTCTGCGATTGTCATCATATTTTTGAAGAAGAAAAACTGCATTATTAGTTAAGTTACTTTACCATAATGACAGCAATAGTTTGGCTGTATTGAGAAAATATCGGCGTTTGAAAAAAAATGAGAAAAGGATATATGTCTTAAAATGGGTTAAACAATATGATTAAAAAGTTTGATGATATTGGAGATTTGGATGTGGCACCAGGAAGGGGCAGACACAGATTTCTATGGAAGTTGTTGACGAAGTTGCTGTTGCTGTTGCTGACAATGCAATATGTGCCCAAAATTCTTCATCCAGTGCCTATGCTGTGGATCGTGATTTGTCCATTCCTTATTCCACTGTTCGAAAAGTGCTGCGGTGCATTTTATATGATACTCCTACAAAATCCATATAGTGCAACAATTAAAATTGCAAGACTTGCAGGCATGCATGGAGTTTGCTCATTGATTTTAGCGGTGATGGATGTTGACAACATTTGGTCTGGGAATATTCAATGGACTGATGAGGCGTATTTTTCAGAAACAGCTGCAGTGAATACGCAGAATTACCGCATATGGGATACATCGCATCCACATGCTATGCAGGAACAGCCATTGCATACGGTCTATGTGACTGTATAGTGTGGATTCACCGCTAATTTTATTCTTGGTCCATTTTTCTTTAAGGAGATAAAATCAAGAGACAAATAAGGTGTACCGTAACGAGTGTACGTTACAATGACTTTCTTGCTCAGCATGTGATTCCTGCCTTACAAGAAAGAGAATGCTTATATCTTCATGTAAGATAGAGCAATGACGTATATTGATAGACCAATAAAGGAATTACTTCATGCCAACTTCGGCAATGAGAGCAAAATATAAAAGTTTTCCATATGCTTGATCTCCACGTTATCCAGATTTGAATTCCTGTAATTTCTGGCTGTGAGGATATTTGAAAGATCAAGTCTATCAGGGAGAAGTACGGTGAGTGGCTGATTTGAAGGTAAGCATAAATCAGCATGTCGCAGACATTCCACAAGAAATGCTTCGAGCGACCGTTGATGTACTACGTATCCAGTATGTAGGCTAATTAACTTAGTTGGAGCACATATTGAAGTTCTGTATTTGCTTTTTTGAATAATAAAATTTTATTTTTGTAATGCTGCATTTCTGAATGCATTTTTCATCCATAAAAATGCCATATTTTTGCCTGGTGGCGAAAATTTTAATTATTTTAGTTTTCATCAGAAATCGCTATCTCATGGTTTAATTAGCGTATATATCAGGTTTTAGTGTCATATGTTGATTTAGAACCGACTCCAGTGAGCTGTGAGTGGAGTCAGTTATTTTATAACCATCATCCTCTACATAATATGCCACGTTTTGTTTATAATCTCATTTATTTTAATAAATGAGATTATAAACAAAACATGGCACAATTAATATATAATATTTACAATTAATATATTAAAGATAGCAAAAGTCTTGGAAAGTGACCATCTACTTACAAGTTAGTATAGTAATAGACATATACAGACTGATATCCCACCCCTTTTTGCCATAAATCCCCATTATTGCAAAAGAAATGCAAAGAGGGCAGATATACTACCAATAAGAAAAATAATCAGCAGATGAAAGTATCCCAATCTCAAACCAGAGAGAGTGAAATGGTAGGATGTAGAAAAGTTAGACAAAAAGGAAGGAAGAGCTACTAGTAAAGTGATAATATGGAATTCGCAGATTACCACATGAGGAAATTCTATTATTTCATCTTTTTATTTCTTGTTTTCAATATGATTATCATCATTATTATTATTTAATTATATCATCACCAATTATATTTTTATTCAAATCGATTTATTTATGTTATACCTCACTTATCATTCAATTATATTTTTATTATATCATTCAATGTGCATGTATATTCAATATTATATAATTTTACTATTGTTATTATTATATCTTTATGCAATATTATTAATTTTTTTACTTTATTCGTTAAAAATCAACGAAAATAAAGTAAATTCTCCTTAGATGCCCTATGTCAGATATTGCTGTTAATTTTCTTACATAGAAAAATATAAATTAAAAGGGCAGAGAATTATCTTTGTTCGGGAGTCTATATGATGAGAAAGTCAAAAATAGCTGTGTAAATATAGATAGAACCGTAGCACATATATCTGTAATATACAGAAAATAATATTTTTATAGACAGATTCTAGGCTAGTAATGATATCTGTTAGACCAAAGGATGATTTTATGCACTTTTTCAGCAATGGATTTACATTGTGTCTGTGCATAGAGATTCATTGAGAAGATATCGAGGATTGTATCTAGATTGCTATAAAACATAAATGTCATGCACTTTTTCAGCAATGGATTTACATTGTGTCTGTTCATAGAGATTCATTGAGAAGATATCGAGGATTGTATCTAGATTGCTATAAAACATAAATGAAATCTGAAAATATAATTGAATTTTTGTTAATATTTTTCTGAATAAAAGATTTATTTTTATATTTCAGGAATCGAAACTAGATAAAAACAATGTTTTAAATAAGATTGGCGCTACAATAGATTCCTATCAACAATACGGCAAGCAACAGCATTATGATGGTTCCAGCTGAACCATAACAATGCTGTTACTTGCCTATCTTTTACAAAAAGGATCCTGTGACATGATGAAAAGCTTGAGAGACCCAATCTGTCAGTAATTTCAAAGGTTTGCCATGAAATGTTGGGGAACCTCTGTCATGTTGACACTTGTTTGAAGTCTGTGGTCATCATATGAAAGTGAAGAGAAATCAATTTCCTCCAGAGGACTCCAGAATATTGCATTAGATCCCCAATTCCTCAACTTTTTAAATGCCGAATAATGTTGATTGCGTAGGAGACAACGAGATTGATAAACTAGTTTGATCCAGTCGCGAAAAATTCCAGTTTTTTCCATAATGGTAATTACTGCCTAGCTATTATGGAGTTTCTGGATAAACAAAAACCCACAAAGAAGTGTAGGACCATGGCCAGGTTTTGTGGTTAAAGTGTAAGATTATCAATTTCACTAACTAGCATTATCCGGAATAAAATTTTATAACTAAAAACATAAAACTTGTTAACGAAAATTGTCAATCATTTTTATTCTCACAAATTCTTTATTGAAAGTTCATAATTTTTTTCGATAACTTAACAAATTATTCTTTAATATAAAATAATTTCTAAATGTAAAAATAAATTTTATTTTCCAAAATAATATAGTTTCCAAAATAACAGACTTTCTAGGATTTTTTTTTCCTGTTTCTACAGTAGCTTAATTATAAATACTGGAAAACTGATAAGTAGCCTATTTAGTCATAGGCAATTTATCTATATTTATAAAATACTTATCTGTACTTTAATAGTAATAATCAGAAGGACTTACTTAAATACGATAAGTAATTTTTTAATAATAAGTAAGATAAGATTGAAGTAGAGTAGTCAATATTTATAATATGGTTGAAAAAATGCAATTGATCATTAGATTTATAATGTATTATCATTATTTAAAAAATTTTGGACAAAATAACGAATTTTACAAAGGATTTTCTATTATGAAAATTTATAATCTGGGATAAAGTACTAGAATTAAATATACGTAAAAGTCTCGAGTACTTTTGTTATTTAAAATTATACAATGAGATCCATTTTTCTCTTCTTGCGTAATTGATCTAATTACAGTAGAGCGTCTATTATCCGAACTAACTGGACTAAAGTGGTTCGGTTAATTAAATAGTTCTGAAATAAAATTTACACGAAAATGCCCAGTTTATACAAAAAAAATGTAATTTGGATCAGCGCCGTATCTAGATATTTTGTCACCTGAGGTAAAATATCTGGATCAGGAGCTGAAAATGAAATTTGAAAATGGCGCCCATTCTCCTCTTCTTTCTTTACTTACAATCAATAAAATTTGATAAAAACTAGATGATGAATAACTTAATCTGTACATCACTATCTCAATCAGATTATTACTTAAACAGTAAACAAACTCCACATCAACAGCAGTTGATGTGGAGTTAGTTTACTGTTTAAGGAGCCGGATTCGAGTCTCGTGTCCGCCCCTTGAAAATATTTATTATGGGGTTCGGGCCCGACCCGAAGATTCCCTATTCCACAATCCGGCTGACCCTTCTGCAGGGGTGGGCAGCCTGTGGAAGGGCTTGTTTCGGCCCGCCACATAGTATTTTTCCAGAATAGAATTTGGCGTCATCTGTTTACAAAAAAAACTCCACATCACCGCGATTGATGTTTGTGTTAATTCTGCGCACATCTTGTTCAGATTGAGAGAGATGACAAATGTGCTGGTTCATGTTTATGTGCCTGCGCCCTCCTTAGCCTGCGCTTAGCTCAGCGCAATTAGCAAAGAATGATAGAGATCACTCAGATCTGACCACGCATAGAATCCCTAGATAGATAGAGTAGCGAATTTCGCCGCCATTTTATATCCTCCCGTCGATTGATAATCTCATATAATATTATGGAAAGTAAATCATAATACTATATATCTTTCCTAATTTATAAATACAACAGTTGCTTACTGGCAAACGAAGATCGTATTTGGAAAAGTTTTCCTTTTAATATTATGTAACCACTTCTTTCTATCTTTAATTTCTTTTACCTTGCGGAAAAGGAAAGAATCTATGACTCTTTTCTATTCGATTAGAACAATTTACAGCATTATAACTAAATTATTTCGATTTGGTTTAAGTATTAAATTGATAAAAATTAAATGCTTGAACTTCCCTATTAGTACATTGTTCTCATGGGGAAGTTCAAACATTATTTTTATTACTTCATGGAGAAGGCCCCAGAATATGTCTTTAATCATTCCAAATTAGGAACTATTAAATTTCAGAAAAATAACTTTCCTTTTAACAATAGATAAAAAAAATCGCCAGAAACTTAAATTTTTAATATTATGATTTCATTTCAAGAATTTCTAAGCATGAAAATTAATAACCAATATAACAATTTTACCTTTAATAAACACGGCAAAATTCCCACAACAACATATTTATTGAATAAAAGTAAACAATACGCTAAATAAGTAAGATAAATTGTTTATTAAAAAACCGTTTTCGGCTATCTATGTAGCCTGCCTCAAATCAACTGAGGTAAGCTACGTAGATTTGTTTTTGATTAAACGATTTATCCTACTTATTAGGCTTATTGTTTATTTATATTCAATATTTAAAATAAGAAATATTTCATTATGTAACAAATTTATTGTATACAATAGCAGTTTATTTTTACCGGCCTGCTGGCAGGATTAGGAAAAACGCTTTGCACATGCGTAAAGGATTGGACGAGTTTTCATTGTCACTGCTCTCTCACAGATTAGTTGATACAGTTGGGACACTTCGCTTGTTCGAAGGTGCTGCCACTATTGGCAGTACCTGGCGTTACCATGGGCGTTGCTCATTTCACTTTTGTTGTAGATAGTGGAAGGTCGGTTATTATTGTTTCTACGAATCTTATGGCAGTTTTATTACAAAAAAAACTTTTATAATTAAAACTTTCAATAGATTAAAACATCATTTCTATTAATAGTTGAGTTCATTTCAAGTACTCTTCATAGAGGCGCTTCGTTCGTTTCTTGAATATATTAAAACATCATTTCTATTAATAGTTGAGTTCATTTCAAGTACTCTTCATAGAGGCGCTTCGTTCGTTTCTTGTATACAATAGAGTCCCCTATGAGAGTATCCTATCTGTCTCAAATAATCTGTGCTGCTCTCTGGACTGAGCAAGTTTTCAAAAGCAAAGCAGGAATCAAGTGTCCCGTATACATGGATTGGCATGGTTTTGAGAACAAACAGGTCTTTAATAAGATAGTTCATTTCAATAAGAGTATTTACATCAAATAAAAAAATAATCAGAATGGACTGAACGTGTTTTGGTATCATACTCTTCAATTGTGTTTAAATAAATTTAATGAACGTATAATTAAATTGAAGAAAATATTCTCAATCCTTTAAAAATGCGTAATTTAATTTAATTTTGATCGAAAAATTTGATGCAGAATTTAGCGCTAGCAATCTCATATCAAAATTTATTTGCTTTTAAACAAAGTTACAGAAATTATTTTTCAAATATTTTGTAAGTCTCACGATTTATTTACATTCACATAAATATTTTTTTATTTATATTATTAAAATAAATTATTTTGGTCTGGATAATTTATTGAGTTTTATCCTGTTAATTTATTGTATTTAAAACTTTATTCTGTTAATTTATTGTATTTAAAACTTTATTCTGTTAATTTATTGTATTTAAAACTGGATAATTTATTGAGTTTTAAAATAAACTTAAAAAATTTAATTTAAATATTAATTTAAGACAAAATATAATATTCGAATTATCATATTCTAATTTCGGGTAAATTTTTTAAATATTGAATTATTCGAAATTCGAAACGAATAGAACTTATAATTCGAGAATTTTAACAGCATTCGATAGTACATTTCATCGATGCAGTTCTAAAAAGCATCATGTACGATTCTAATGATAAGAGAAGGAAGAGAAAAAGGTATCGTCATCATAAAACTCCTCCAAGGAGTCCCCAAGAGTTCTTTTGTATATAAGTTATCTTATTTGGACAAAAGAAAATTTTTTCAAACAACGTATTTGCAAAGAGGACCGAAGAAGTTTAAATACCTAGTCAGCAGCTTCACAAGCGACAATAATATTCGAAGAGACATACAAGAAAGAAATTCCGCAAATAGAGCCTTGTTCGCCATCAGTAATTCCGAACAAAGACGCTATCTAGGAATACGAAAATAAGAATGCATCAAACAATCCTCATCCCATCCTACTATACGGAGCAGAGACATGGAGTGTAACAAAGACAGACATTCTACAGATACAGCGTTCGGAAACAAAGTTTTACGTATAACTACGACCGGTGTATGGCCAAATAAACAACAGCTGAAGAAGACACAACCAAAAATTATATGGGCTGTGCTTCATAGTTTTCTTGGTTGATGTCACAGTTTCGTTTGAATAAAGAACCGGTTCAGTGAGCTGAATCATATGATTTAAGATTGGAGCATTCATAAATGATTTAATAGAATTATCCACAAGTTTGATTGTTAGCGAAGTAAATGATACAGGAAATGATTATTATATTGATGTATTGAAGCACGCTGCACATTTGTATAAACTAGACGCCATTAAAGAAGATTGAACTTCTACCCACTGCGCATGCGGTTAGAAGTTAACTCTATTCATGAGTTAGTTTAGATGCTGCACATTTGTATAAATTAGACGCCATTAAAGAAGACTGAACTTCTACCCACTGCGCATGCGGTTAGAAGTTAACTCTATTCATGAGTTAGTTTAGATCATGCGAACTCAGTGCGACCTAATCTGACATCAGTTGGAATAAAGAACCCACAAAAGTGAGGAAACCGAATAATATCGAACCGACATAGTGCGAACTGTGAGAGAACCGACGAATATCGAACCATAACCTATATAACAGATATTGGTATCCGAAAATCTAGCTTAAGGTGGCTAGGATATGTGGGTAGGATGGATGAAGCATGAGGTCTAAAACAGCCCTTGATATGAAACCGCAGGGCAAAAGACCAAGTGGCAGATCGCATAAGAGATGGATTGATAATATCAATGAAGACTTGGCAACTCTTGGTATAACCAGCTGACAAATCATTTGCCGAAACAGAAAGGACCGGTGACAATATGTGCTTGCGGCCAAAATTCTACATGGCTTATAGAGCTATAGGAAGAAAGAGAAGAATGAAAATATCTTTCTAGATAGATTTGTTTTTCTGAAGCAATTTTTATTAGTAATTTTTTATTTTATTGTATAGTTTTTCTTCAAAATTATATATATCGAGACGAATTGTCTCACTGACATTTGTGGAAATCATTTGCCGAAACAGAAAGGACCGGTGACAATATGTGCTTGCTGCCAAAAACTTACATGGCTTATAGAGCCATAGGAAGAAAAAGAAGAATGAAAATATCTTTCTAGATAGATTTATTTTTCTGAAGCAATTTTTATTAGTAATTTTTTAATTTCATTGTATAGTTTTTCTTCAAAATTATATATATCGAGACGAATTGTCTCACTGACATTTGTCATTTTTATTATTTATTAGTTCTCGAGGCGCCCCTAGTGGCGAGCGCAGTGGCGGGAAGTTTTCGAAGGTTGTCGCCATATTGATGGAATAAAACTGTTATTCTGAAAAAATCTTCTGGTCTTTGGGTTTAATCTCAGCTACGACAATTGGCGCAGTCGACAGGATGCCGAATAACTGTAGTTCTCGGAGATCACGGCACCCGCACCGGACACTGTGGATTCGACGGCCAGACTTCAGTCTCTGGCAGCCGTCACAGCGGCCATTCAGAACGATTTGAGGGATATGCGAAATCAAGCTAAAAGTCAGGAGCAACTCAAGAAAGATTCTCAGCGAAGTCGAGAGAAAGATTTCATCGTTGTTTCTTGTGAATAGACCTTCCCAGCTACTGAAGCCGATACCTCTGATACTGTAAGTTGAAGGTTGTCGCCATATTGTTGGAATAAAACTGTTATTCTGAAATTGTCTTCTGGTCTTTGGGTTTAATCTCAGCTACGACAATTGGCGCAGTCGACAGGATGCCGAATAACTGTAGTTCTCGGAGATCACGGCACCCGCACCGGACACTGTGGATTCGACGGCCAGACTTCAGTCTCTGGCAGCCGTCACAGCGGCCATTCAGAACGATTTGAGGGATATGCGAAATCAAGCTAAAAGTCAGGAGCAACTAAGAATGAGATTCTCTGCGAAGTCGAGAGAAAGATTTCACCGTTGTTTCTTGTGAATAGACCTTCCCAGCTACTGAAGCCGATACCTCTGACACTGTAAGAACAGACAGGAATCTAAGAGTTGGTCGAAGACGAGAGTGGACTAACGATTGAAAATCGATTTCGAACACAGGTAGTAACTTTATTAATTAATCAAACGACGGATTGGATTTATTGACTTATGACTCATAGAGTAGCAATCATGTATTTGATGACTTTTTTCAAGACTTTTCATCGGCACTAAAGATGCCGCTAAGTACAACGTTAAAACTGATCTTACAATGCTTAGCCTAGTTCAAAATATATCTCAGTATTGGACTTATGACTCATAGAGTAGCAATACATGTATTTGATGACTTTTTTCAAGACTTTTTGATCGGCACTAAAGATGCCGCTAAGTACAACGTTAAAACTGATCTTACAATGCTTAGCCTAGTTCAAAATATATCTCAGTATTGGACTTATGACTCATAGAGTAGCAATACATGTATTTGATGACTTTTTTCAAGACTTCATCGGCACTAAAGATGCCGCTAAGTACAACGTTAAAACTGATCTTACAATGCTTAGCCTAGTTCAAAATATGTATGGGCGTGAGGAAAATGTCAATTTTGTCCGATCATCGTTGGGAGAAAAACGAACATCATCTGCGTAATTTCAACTGTTCGTCCATTATGCTATTTTTATCAGAGATAAAGAAGATATTGGTCACATCTCGATCGACCGCCACCATATCTGGCTACGGGAAGGTATCACCAGAATTAGTTTGAGCCTGTACCGGTAGTCGATGGCCATGAATGACATTATATGCCAACCAACGATATCCCATCTACACTGAAGTTACTTTTCATTGGGTGAAAGGACATTCCGGAGTGCCGGGTAACAAATAGGCTACGGGAAGGTATCACCAGAATTAGTTTAAGCCTGTACCGGTAGTCGATGGCCATGAATTTCATTATACGCCAACAAACGATATCCAATCTACACTGAAGTTACTTTTCATTGGGTGAAAGGACATTCCGGAGTGCCGGGTAACAAATGGGCTTACTTCGCTAAGAAAGGTGCTTCATTCCTGTCTCATGGTTCCTTCTGCAAAGTCCCAGTGGCTTTCATCAATGGAGCATTAAACGAAATCCTATTTTGTATGTGGAAGAGGGAATGGGACGAAGGACAGACAGGTCGACTCACTCATCAGTTTATTCCTTTGGTCTTAGAGAGACAGAAATTTCAACACTTTACCAATAGTTTCCAGCTTTCCCAATTCCTTACGGGACATGGGAATTTCAATGCTTGCTTAGAGAGGTTTCACATCCGTAATAATAAAACTTGTAGTTGTGACAACAACTCATGTTTTGCTTTACTTATTTGACTGTCCCAATTATGACATGCAAAGGGAAGCCCTTCTTAATAAAGTGCTTCTTTTGCTTTACTTATTTGACTGTACCAATTATGACATGCAAAGGGAAGCCCTTCTTAATAAAGTGCTTCGTTCGGGTCTTAACTGGCCTTGTGACTTATCAGAACTTATCAAAGACAAAAATATTTTTAAGGGCCTTCTGGACTACATCACCCAATCCAAGGCTTTGGATGTGGGGGGACTCCTAGTCCTTCAGTGTAATTGGGCACATGCTACTGTTTTTCGGAATTGTGTTTGAGCAATGGATTCTGCTCTTTCTTAGTTTGGAACACTAAGTGGTGCTTCTTCTGTGGTGTGGAACTGCTTCCTCTGCCTGTAGTGTTCTGTTCCTGCTTCGGCTGTTCTTGTGTTCGGCGGACTTCCGTATAGTGGACCGTTCAAGGAAGTTCTCCGCTTTCTTCTCGGTGAAGATTTCTGTCTCTCTGTTGTGTCTTTGCTGTAGTGCTTCAGTAGTGGTTGCCGCCTTCTCTGCTTGTGACTGCTCTACGTTCTCCGTGGAACAAGTTCTCCCCGAGTTCTTTGTCTTCTGCCTGCTGTGTCTTATCACTGCTGGATTTCGGTTGGGAATCCTTCTGTGTGTGCTGCTTGACTCTGCTGTTCCGAACAAGTTCTCCGAGTCTGCTTGTTGTGCTTCTGGTCTGCACATCAGTTTCTGGGACTGCGCGCCATTTTTTTTTGTATTTGGCTGATCTTTTCTCTTTCCATCTAGTGACCTACCACACTCCTTCCGGTAGGAGAGTTATTTCTATTTCTTGTTCTTTCCTTTCTTCTTCACTTCATTCTTCTTTTTCAAGAGTAAAACCATTGAGTACGCACTCTATTGCTTTGTTTGAATGAAAGAATGAATATGAAGACGAAAACCCTGAATAGCTATCTCCGGTTAAAGAGAGACCGGCGGACGTCGCTGATAGTGCTGCAGTTTTTACTGTAATTGTAAGTATTTCTCATTTTGTTTGGTTCTAATTTATACATAATTTTTTCCGTAAACAATGAGGATTTCGCCGATGTGATTTTATGTTTGCCTGTTGGTGAATTTCTTCTTTTTCTGGGAAGTTTTAGGACAACATTCGTCCTACTATTGTCCGTCCACGAAAGCCGCGCCTAGCTAAGGTGGATGAGTCCAAACGCGAAAGGAAAATCGAGTAGGTATAATGACGGATGAGAATGGTTTCGGTTTCGATTTACTTTTCTTTGCATATTTCTGTTATTTGTCATCTTATGTTTTCGCTTAGCTTTTTCAATAATCTTCCATTCAACTTCAGTTATCTTGCGTTTGAAAACATCCATGTGCGATTGTCATCTCTATTTTGTCAGTGGATTTCAGTTAGTGCACGCGTACTTGTCCTATTTTGTCATTGGACTTGTTCAGTTAGCGCATGCATACTTGCGTCGATGGTCGCAGCTAACCTGGACGGACAGTAATTTGATGATAATTTTATTTTGTCACTGGACTCGTTCAGTTAGCGCATGCGTACTTGCGTCGATGGTCGCGGCTAAACTGGACAGACAGAACCTAACAAAGAAAACGAAACCACCCTCTTTGTCTTTCTCCATTCTACCAATAATTATTTCCAACGGAAATTGTTCTCGGAAGTGAACAAACCTGGACTGTCTTTTTCCATTCTACCAATAATTATTTCCAACGGAAATTGTTCTCGGAAGTGAACAAACCTGGACCCAGATTCACAAAAGCGTCATTATTAACCATACCGTGCAGACGTCCTTGAAAATGAGACCGGTAGATGTGACATATCAGAATGAGGCAGAGGTTTACAACATTTTGTATGGTGACAAAACATCTGAAACATCCAAGTTTAAACTCAATGTGGGTGACAAAGTTCGAATATCTAAAAATAGACTTGCCTTCCAGAAGGGCTATCTGCCTGGTTGGTCTAAAGAAATATTTTCAATAAAACGTAGAATACCTAGATCGCCTGTTGTATACGTAATAGAAGATTACAACGGAAACGAAATCCAAGGCGTATTTTACGAGCAGGAATTGCAGAAAATATATCATAATACTGATTGGTACGAAGTCGACGAGATTCTGAAGACGCGAAAAGTCAGAAACAGTATTTGGTGACAGTAAAAGACAGCATTTGGTGAACTAGCTTGATTACCCAACTGAATTTAATTCTTGAATTGACGAAATAAAAACCATTGACAACCAAAGATAGCATCATTAACGATGAAGCATCGTTACTATTGTGACACGAGAGGTTTAACCGAATATTATACTCAGCAAGCAGGTGGTGGAGGGCTACCTGTCTTTGTGGGATCAAGGTATCAACGCGGAGGCGGACTTGGTTCTATTTTAAGTAGCATAGGTAAAAGAGTACTGCCCTTTCTAATGAAAGGTGCTAAAGCAATAGGCAAAGAAGCGCTCCGGTCGGGAATTAATGTCCCCAGTGACGCATTGGAAGGAAGGGATATAAGTGAATCTATCAGTGAAAGGGCGGCAGAATCAAGAGACATCTTGAAGAGTAAAGCAGCCAGAAAACTGAGGGAATTTGGTGATCAAGTGGGGTCTGGGAGGAAAAAGAAGAGAAGGAAACTAGATATATTTGATTCATAATATCCGTCATACATCATCATAGCCCCGACAGTGTGTCCGAAGCAATGGATTTATTCAGTGTTCCACCTACACTATAGACTCTGGTTTTTACGAAGAAATCACACCTATCGTCGCTTTCACAGATATGAGTCCACTGGAATTTCTAATCACTGGAAATTCTGATCACTATGTCAAGTTGTCGCACACATTTCTCTTTCTCAAATTGTCTATTTTGACGCCTACCGGAGAAGCAGTTCCTGAAACAGATGCAGTGTCAAGCGTGAACAATCTACTTCATTCCCTGTTTTCTCAAGTGGATATTTCCTTAAACGATAAAACGATAACGTCTTCGACAAATACCTATCCTTACAGAGCCTATATAGAAACTCTGCTCAATTATGACAAAGGAGCAAAAAATACACAACTGCAGACCCAGATGTAGTACAAGGATACCGCCAGTAGTATGGACGAGATAGGAAATGCCAACGAAGGATTCAAAAAACGAAAAAGCATGATGAGTGGTAAAGAAATTGAATTAATGGGCCGCCTGCACGCCGACATATTTTTTCAGCCAAAATATTTATTGAATGGGGTCATTATAAGAATTAGGCTGGTTAGAAACAAACCCGAATTTTATCTATTGACCTTATCCGACAAGCAGTTCACCGCTCGCATATCGTATACTTGTATATTTTTACGAAAGATTGTTCCCAGTCCGTCTTCAATCATAGCCCACGAAAAGGCATTAGCTCATGAATGGCAAATCAAACAATAATATTTCTCTTTTACCATTATAAAAAAAGTAGTGATGCTCCCATTCCTCATGAAAATGGTACGTTTTAGGTTTCTTTTGTTTACTCATTTTAAATATAAGTGTTCTAAAAAAATAATTTGATAAAATATAAAATATAAATAACATAATAGTGAGTAAGCAGCGAGGCAACAGTCAACCGTACGATTTACGAAATATCAACGTATTTTTTTTTTTGTATCAATCCCTATGGGGATTGTGTGTTAGCTTGTCCCCCGAATACAAAAAGCCCGCGAATGTAAAGAGGATACGAAAAAGTAGAAAATGAGGCAGGCCAGTCCGCCGGGTGGTCCGAGTCCGTATAGGGCCCACCGCAGGCCCCCAGTGACGGATGTGGGCACTGCCAAGGCAGTCTTGATTCCGTATAGGAGCCTACAAGCGAGCCCCCAAGTGACGTACATCGGAACCACAAACGCGAGGCGACCTCTTTAGGAGCCTTTTACTCTACGAGGAGTCGGACGGTGGACATATTCTTATCTCCTGCCCACAGGGGATATCAACGTAATACAATTTAAAAGCTGGTTTATGGTGCAACTGCAGCGACACAGTGTGGTACGTCCACATTCATTAGTCCAAAACGAAATATACGGCAGCGGTTTCTTCGTTTTACTTTACTCATAAATCTGAAACACAATACTTCACACTTCGACTCTCACAACTGTCAATTCATAGGCGCCATGTTGACATCATCAGTGAATTTAGAATTTTGTCTAAATCCTCTTCCAATACCGTCTATTCAGTTTTGGGCAGCAATAAAGAGAAATTTTGAATGTAGTTGTCTAGAAAAGGTACTATGCAATAAAAGAGTAGTCCGATAACTTACGAAGATCGACTACAAATCGTCCCGCGACCTGTTGGTCCCTCCTGGTGTATACAATCTAAGTTGTAATATGGTATTATCGTGTGGGGATCAGCAATTTCTTATAATCTAAGGAAACTAATAGTTTTGCAAAATACTTTTATTAGAATTTGTTATAATATTAATTTTAGAACTAGCGTTAGAGATACGTATGAATATGATAAAATTAATACAATAGAACTTTTATATTATGAAAAAATTTAATAAAACTTTATTATAAAAATAAATTATACCAATCAGAGGTTAGAAGTCTTTTATTCTCTCTATCAATTACATAATAAAACTATATCTTCTACAAGGAACAATTATCATAAAAATATCCCTAAATGTCATCTTTCTATTGGACAAAAATCCATTATTTATAGATCAATTAAGTTATGGAACTTTTTAAAATTAGAAATAAAAATAATTCCGTCTTATATTAAACTAAATCAATTATTAAAATCTATCTAAAAACTGGAATATCTGTTTATCCCATTTATCTCATTATTGTTTGCAACTTTCTGAATGATATTTTGTTTTGTTGTTGTTAAATTATAGTTATCCTTTTGTAATCTTTTTGTAGTTTTGTTAATGTGTGTCCAGGGAAATCTGAAAAATGGCATTGGGGCCAATGGTTTTCCCTTGTGTATTATGTATGTAATATGTGCATATATCCTGTTATATAGTTTCTTAATTTGCATTGTATACAGGTATCTGTAATTTTCATTAGTCATAATGTATGATTTTGTGCAATAAATAGTTCTGTATTCTGTAATATAATTCAAATTTAAAATTCTTTTTATTAATCTCTTAAAAAAGTAATAAATAAAAGTGAAAAAATATTAAAAAGTAATATTATATCACAAATTGTGAAAGTCTCGCGGGCCGCATGCGGCCCCGGGACCGCCTTTTGGACAGCTCTGGTCTATATCAAACAAGCACTGAAAAATAGTCAAAAATTAGCAAAATAAAAGCTCTAATTTGCTAATATTATTTTATTTTTATTAAATACGGTATTTAACAGACAGATAACTCTATAGATAATTTTTATAGATTTATCTACCCTTAATCAAAAATAAATGGCTCTAAAAAGAGCCTTTGGGATGGAGATGTTTCATTTAAGTCCGGAGATGTTCATTTAAGGACGTGAAAAATTATTATTATTTTTTTTCTTGCAACATCTTTTCCATTTTGAACGGAGTTTTATCCATTTTCTACTTCTACATTCTTTCTTCATTTTATTACCTCCTATGTTTCTGTTTACTTTTTGCTTATTTAAATCTGATAAATTTATAGTAAGGTTTACCGGACTACTAATCACGTCGCTGTTAAAAATTGTCAGATTTTCAATGACTGGAGGTGGGTGATCATGGTTATATTCTGGAAATTTAGGCCTATATTCTTCGGCATGAGGACTATCTGCTCCGTATGGTTTATTTGTATCTTCAGGTTTATCACGTTCGATTTTAATAGGCAATCTGTAGCCCTCTGGATTATTAGGAGGAGGAGGTATTTCATTGTCAAAAGGTCTTTTTCTTTTTTCCTTTGCAGAGCCATGATGTTTTCTAAATGGTTTAACGAAATTAACTATCGAATGCGGTAGTCTACAATTAGAGATTCTATTCGTTCTTTTTTCGAATTTCGAATCCTTCAATATTTTAAAAATTTACCCGAAATTAGAATATGATAAATCGAATGATATTTTTTTCATAAAACAATATTTAAATTCAATTTCTTAAGTTGAAGTTCATAGTCTTATATGGGAAATATTGTCTCGCAATTCGTCATTACTTTGATGACGGATTAGTGTCGAATTGCGAGGCACCACTGTACTACTGTAGATCTATTTTGTTGGCATTATAGATGGTAAATATATAATACTTTAATCGAATAATAACATAAGATTAGAAGGAATAATTTACGTAGGAAGATCTTATGCAAATTTCCTTCATACTCCTTGATATGATAGTAATTTTATTGAAATTTTGTATAATTTAATCTGTTTATATGGTAACGTGCCTGTCTAAATATTTTTCTAGTCATCTAGTGATATCAAATCATAATAATTGTCTTCATTTATATCTTTTGAATTAATTTTTCAAGTGCGGTATTTTCTAAATAAGTTTGCAGCTGAAATTTGATTATGCTGTATTTTAATATTATAAAAAAATGCAAGGAATCTCTAATATAGTGCTTTCCTTTAACATACTGTTAGTAATTCAAATTACGATATGTGTTACTTCTATGCCACTGCCAAATGACACAAAAAATAAAAAATTGTTTTGCATACGTGAAAAGTTTATTTAAAAAAATAATATACAATATATACATTAGAATGTACAGAAGATGAAGCAAATACAACTACAATATGAAACACAAAGATATAAATGCAAAAGCTTAAATACATACTGATATATATTTTAATAGCATTTAATAAGTTATATGATCAACATAAAAAATGTCACGCATATTGGAATTAAAATTTTATATAAATGTCACGCATAGGCCCTATTGGAATTTTATATAATATAAATAAAATTCGACAATTTTATAACAAATTATAAGTAATACTTATACATGAATAATTTTTCACAATGAAAACAATTATAAATTATATAATTAAATATGCAATCTATTTGTTAACTTGTTTTAAAAAATAAGCACATAAGAAACATAACTGATCAATACTTTGGTCTCCTAATTGTGATCTAATTTTTGTACAATATAATCCCGTCGTAGAGAAAGCTCTTTCAGATTCATGTTGACACTTGTTGATTTAATAATTATAAAAAAATCGTACACTATTTGAATATATTTCCCCGTTATATTTTTCTGTTGAAAATACTCCATCCTCATTTCCCCACTTATTAAGATCATTATCGAAAAGATGTTGCAAAATATCTGAATAAACAATTCGTCGTTCTTTTATACAAATTATCAAGGCCTCCTTAAATTCATTACTCAACGTTGTATTCTGATCAGTTAGTTCGTCTAGCATGAATTTTAGCGTAACATTGTAATATATAAATTAACATTTTTAGGGCAGTGTGTTTCAACAGCAACTTTTATTGGTTGTAACACTAATATTGTATCAGTAAACAATTGAAGATCATTGTCGTTAAAATTTATATCTAATTTTAAATCTATCAGACTTTTTCTAATACAGTTTCGAATCTTAGAAAAACGTTCTAATATAGCAAGCATCTCACTGATTTGAAAGGGGCGTAAAATAAAAAAAAAAAAAACATATGAAGCAAACTATTCCATCGCGTTTTACAGTCTAGAATTAAGGAAACTTGCTTACCAATTCCTTCTTTTACACGTTTTGTAATAGACTACATCATCATTTTTTGTTGGTGACTTGTGGAATATTTTGACTACTTTTCGTATTTTGTTTATGTCATAATTTCAAACTTAAATGTACTGTATTAAAAATAGTACTGTGATTCTATTTCATAAAGATATTAAATATCAACCAAGCACTGGAAAATAACGAAACTAAAACTTCTAAATACAGCTCTATTTTGCTGATATTTTATTTTTATTAAATATTTAACAGACAGATACTGTAGCTGTTTTAGATTATTTTAATAGATTCAGCTACTCTTAACCAAAAATAAATGGCTCTGAAAAGAGCCTTTGGGTTGCTAAACCTAAGGTTTAGCGAATCTCTTCATCTGTAGCCGGTCCAGCTTGATTTTAGTTTAGTTTTCTTCTTTCTTTTTATTTATTCGATGTTTTTTTGATGCAACGGCGCCATTTTGTCTTTAATTTCTTCCAGCTTCTAGAATACACTGGACCTCCTATTCTTCATCTGTAGCCGGTCCAGCTTGATTTTAGTTTAGTTTTCTTCTCTCTTTTTATTTATTCGATGTTTTTTTTATGCAACGGCGCCATTTTGTCTTTAATTTCTTCCAGCTTCTAGAATACACTGGACCTCCTATACGCTGTTCTCCTTCACTTGACTCGAACACATCACCGGTGTTGTTGTCAGTAAAATTTATAATGAAACTGACGCCTTTGATGTTTTTGGTTATTGACTTTTTTGAATGGTCTATTCATTATGCGCTTTATATTTTCACTACAGCGAAGTAAAAACTGAATAAATTTTCTAACGAATAGAACTTTTAATTCTAGAATTAAAAGTTTTTCGAATTTCGAATAATTCAATATTTAAAAAAAATTTACCCGAAATTAGAATACGATAATTCGAATAATTTTTAGATCGGAAGAGCGTCGTGTAGGGAAAGAGTGTAGATCTCGGTGGTCGCCGTATCATTAAAAAAAAAAAATATTTATGAATGTAAATAAATCGTGAAATTTATAAATTTTGAAAAGTAATTTATGTAAATTTGTCTAAAAGCAAATAAATTTTGATTTGAGATTGCTAGCCCTAAATTGTGCATCAAGTTTTTCGATCAAACTTAATAATTAAGCATTTTTATAGTATTGGAAATATTTTCTTCAATCTAATTATACGTTCATTAAATTTGTTCAAATACAATTTTATTCACTTTTTTATGTTGCATACAACTTGGAATATCTTCCATAATCTCTCGTACATTCGAGCAAGAAAATAAATCACCACCCTTACGCGATCGGCTTAGTGGTGACGTCACGGAGAGACACAATTTTATTCACTTTTTTATGTTGCATACAACTTGGAGCAAGAAAATAAATCACCACCCTTACGCGATCGGCTTAGTGGTGACGTCACGGAGAGACTTAGGGTTCTATACTCTGTCTCACTCTCAACTGATAGTGACGTCAGAAAAGACGTCATTAACCGGCGAAGTGCTAAAAATGTACCACTCCGCTGCCTGTGTTGACGTCGTCTGATCGGTTAGCTGTGGATGCTTTTTTCACATTTATATCTATATTTATATTTTATATAATTTACAATAATTCATTACTTGAATAATAGAAAAATAAACTTTCCTCTTTGCACTTTCCTCTCACGTTATTTCTCGCGTTCGAGTAAGAAGCCATTTTATCAAATACGGTAATCTCGTTAACGGACGATCGCTAGATCTATATTTTTATCCGGTGATTGTCACCAGCACATTACTGAAATTATTTACAACTATAAAAAAGTATTAAAAACTACATACTTGATATGAAATTAAAACCTATTGCAAAGGAGATAATTCTACAATTTATTTTTTGAAGCGGATAGTTACAACCAAAGATTGCGTAACGTCACTATCAGTTGAGAGTGAGACGGAGTATAAATAAGAGATATACTCATCCGCCATTGTTTGTCTGCGGTTTAATAAAAAAACAGTTATTTGACTTTTATAAGCATTCATTTCTTGCGCAATTCGTAAATAAAATACTTACCATGTATACTGTTATTGGTTATTCTGATTTATATATACATTTATCGATATGATAAATAAATACTAGTAATTTCGATAAAATACTGTTATTAATGTTATCAATAGTGTTTTAATGATTCCGTATTTTAAGAAACAGAACTGATTTTAGATGATGGGTGCATTTACATTTTAAAACTATTTATACGCTGACGTATATAATTTTCCCCTTTAAAATAACATTTATATAAATCATATTAATCCTGTTAGAGTGCAATCCGCAAAGTACTTTGTAATCAGTATAGACCAGGGGCCCTACTCTCGAGTTTATCGTGTTACAACGCATTCGTGTTAGCAGTATCACGTGACACCACTCCCATGTTTAGACAGAATTGATAGGGAGTTAGCAGTAACACGTGACACCAACACGAATGCGTTTTAACATGATAAACTCGAGACTAGGTCCTCCCAGGGCTGTCCAATTCTAATAAACCCGAGGGTCATAGCCGTGTTTACTAGAGATATGGAGGGCCGCAGTTTCAAAAAAGGGGGAGGGGCTGTGGTACTCGATACGCTATTATCTCAACAAGCAGAACGCATAAATATAACGCGTTTTTGGAAAGCAAATTTTATTTCCAGATTAACAAACCTTATTACAAAATTATATTTAACCGATTGCATCCAATAAACATAATTAACAAAAAGTTATAAAATAGTTAAAAAATATAAAAATAGTATGTATGTACAGCTCCGGCCAAAATGTTTGTCACCTAACCGGAGGACTGGATTTACATCCATTTCTGTTGTAGCTATCCGCATAATATGTAAAAGAAGACTCTCCAAGGCAGGTTCCGAATCGATTCTTAACTATCTTCATGTCAGAAAATGCACTTTCACACAAATAAGTGCTACCAAACGTTGATTTCATGTTAGAAAATGCACCTTCACACAAATAAGTGCTACCAAACGTTGATATTACTTTCTGACCAAAATCACAAAAGTTAGGAGTACTACCAAACATTGATATTACTTTCCGAACAAAATCACAAAAGTTAGGAAAACGTTCGTTAAACCAAGCAGTTTACTCATGTGATTTGTTACGAAAAAGTCATTTTCCCACCGCTACCAATTATACTCGATTTTCATTTTTTATTTTACGTTTTTTTTTTTTTCCTCACTCATTTTACAAATGCAACGAACTCGTGGTAAAATAAAAATTAAATTAAACAGTAAAATAAAATTAAAACACAATCTCACAACAGACAGACAGACCATCACTGAAATGGTGAGTGTTAGAAATTAAAACATGACTAAAACACAGTCACAATTCAAAACTTTAAACTGAAATAGCTAAAACACTAAAATTCATGTGATTGAAAGTCTTATAAAAATGTGATGTCATTGATAGTTTGTTGATCATTAAATAATTACTAATAATTAAGATAATTAATTGAGTTAATATAATTCAATTTTAGGATTATTTTTTATTAATCTCTTTAAAAAAGTAATAAATAAAATGAAAAAATCATTAAAAAATAACATTATATCACAAATCGTGAAAGCCTCGCGGACCGCACAAAATGGCTTGGCAGCCCGGAGGCTTTTCGCCTTTTGGACAGCCCTGATTTATATACTAAACGAGTGCTGGTTTGGATGCAAAAATTTCAGAAATGCAATTTTTTTTTTGCCCAAATTTATGTAGATCTATATGAATTTTATCTAATTTTTACAGGAGATTTTCTTGTTCTATCAATCAAAGAAATGTCAAAAAGCTTGAAATGAGTTACTCGAGGTATATTTTTATTTTATTACCAAGGCACAACCTATCACGATTTAAAATAATTTTAATGGGATATTTATTTCCGACACCATTAGGTCCCAAACCAGTATCTTGATTCCAACTATCCTTTAACATTATTTGAAATCCTTTATTATTTTCTTGTAAGTAATAACAACTAGATCTCTGTGATCTTTTCATATTCAAATGGTGAACAGTAGAGCACTCATGTTGTTGTTTCCTTTCAATGATTTCAACTATGCATAATTCACAAAAATTCATACATACTATATTGTCACTATCCTATGGACACTATCTATATTGTTCACTATTCTTCTGTTCATTTTTCACTTCTGTAAATTATGTTTTTAGGAGTAATTTTATTATTTTATCATAAGTAAACTACGCAGCTAAATCGATTGCTTTGTTTCCAGAAAAATTAGTTAAATTTTTATCTGCACAATTATTGAGCAGTTACGCAGTACTATTATTTATTGAGCCAGTACAGGAAGCAATCATTAATGGTGACCAACCATATGAATCTCTACAGTTAACATGAAGACCTAGTTTGAAACATTTATCTATTCCTTTCAAATCATTATTTTATGCATACCTAAACATTTAATTGACATTTATTTTATCCTTAGTAAGATAATTACCGTATTACTTCGAATTTAAGTCGTAATAGAATTTTAAAATTGGAAAAAATAAAAATGATTTTATAATAGGTATTGAAAAATAAGAAATATTTTTATTTAAATAGGTACTAATATACATAATAAGCTACCTTATTTATTAAGATTCCTCAGATATGCTATCACTTTCGTTTTTTTTTTTTTTTTTAAATAGATAAAATATATAAATTTTTTTAAAAATTTTTTTTAAATATTTTTTTTTTTTTTTTTTTTTTTAATAGCGCCAGGTATCTTCTCCCAAACATGTTCTAATCAATTTTTCATCAATTCTGTTGTCATCCTTGCATTATTTTGTGCTCGAGTTTTAACACTCTTAGGAAAATTTTCCTTGGGCACAGATTTTTTCTTTAAAATAATAAAAAGTGGCAATTTGTTTCCATTAGCGGTTACAAACAGAATTATAGTGATTCGTGATTTTTCTTATAATTAAAATATGGACAGATACGACGCGATTCTAGCTACTATCAAACAACTTGGAGAGGTGATTTGCTTTCAAATCTGCTAACTTTTACAAAGATGTGATTAAATAAGTGTTCTACAGGTGAGAAATGTGTGTCTAGGAGATGGATATGTAGAGAATGAAGAGTTTAAAGGATCAGATTTCAGATCTCTAGCACATCTGCATCATGATAACGGTAAGAACTTTTTGGCCTCTCTTGTAGAGTTGCGATATGGTTGTCCTATTTCTCATCACAAAAGGATTTCATGGTTCCGTATAGTAGGAAGGGATGAGGATTGTTTGATGCATTCTTATTTTCGTATTCCTAGATAGCGTCTTTGTTCGGAGTAAGTGATGGCGAACAAGGCTCTATTTGCGAGAATTCTCTCTTGTATATCTCTTCGGATATTATTGTCGCTTGTGAAGTTGCTGCCTAGGTATTTAAACTTCTTCAGTTCTCTTGCAAACATGTTGTTTCAAAAAATTTTCTTTTGTCCAAATAAGATAACTTATGTACAAAAGAACTCTAGCGGACTCCTTGGAGAAGTTTTATGATCACGATACCTTTTTCTCTTCCTTCTCTTAACATTAGAATCGTACATGATGCTTTTTAGAACTGCATCGACGAAATTAACAATCGAATGCCGTTAAAATTCTCGAATTAGAAATTCTTTTTATTCTTTTTTTCGAATTTCGAATAATTCAATATTTAAAAAATTTACTTGAAATTACAATGTTAATTCGAATATTATATTTTCTCCTAAATTAATATTTAAATTTAATTTCTTAAGTTTATTTTAACGCTTAATAAATTATCCAATTTTTAATTTCAGACAAAAAAAAATATTTATGTATGCAAATAAAATAAAAAATATTTATGAATGTACATAAATCGTCAAACTTACAAAATTTTTAAAAAGTAATTTATGTAACTTTGTCTAAAAGCAAATAAATTTTGATTTGAGATGGCTAGCGTTAAATTCTACATCAAATTTTTCGATCAAAATAAGTTAATTACATTTTTATAGGATTGAAAATATTTTCTTCGATTTAATTATACGTTCATTAAAGTTATCCAAACACAATTTTATTCATTACTTGTTTTTTGTTTTATATTGCATATGACTTGGAATATCTTCCACAATCTCTCGTACATAATTAACGATACTATATTTTTTTCTCGAATTCAAAAATTCTGAAATTTTTTGTCTTATGACATATATGACAACATGGTATATTTATAATATGGTTTGCAATCACTGAATTATTTATAACATCTGATTTGTTTTATGCTATCATCCTTCAGTTTTCATTATTACAGTCAAATCCCGATAAGACGCCCCCGTTAAGCTGTCACTCTCGCTGACCGCCAAGAAATTTGATGGAACGAATCTTCCCTATGTTAACGGAATAGCAAACTCCGATAACTACACCATCCGCCAGTAGAAACATCTAAACAAATATTCCTTTTAGTAATTGTACTTGTCCTCGTTAAAGACATAGATTAGTGTTGTATGAGATAATTATCGGATTTTGTATTGAATTTAGTTATAGTGAAAAAAGATTATTTTGTTTTGTGTGTAAATAAATTGGACAATACGAAATATAGCTGTATTCACTCTTTATTAATCTCTCCGAACTCGTAAACCTACAAAACGTGACAATATGATACACTTTTAATTTATAAATGGCATAATGCAAAACAATCAGAATAAAACCCGAAAAATATTTTTTTTTGTTTTCATTTAAACACCGTGTAAAAGCGAAACCTTGTAATTTGAGTGCCGTGCAAATCGAGGGCTAGGTATATATTCATTCTTAATATTTATAATTTTATATAAACAAGTGACTTTTTTTTTTTGCATATTTTACGACCCCTTTCCAGAGAAACGACCGACTTATCCCTCTCGAGGGCGCCCGCCTTGTCGTGGCGAGAGGGCTTACCGGCTGTCACTATGCCCATATCTGTACAACCGGGCCAATACGTCCATAGTGACAGGGAGAAACTAAGAGGTTGCCAAATGCTTGGCGAAATTCTGACCCCACACCACGGGTGAGCGTGTGCAGACGTTGGTGTGTCCGCGGTGCGTCGAAAGGGGTGGTCACCCGAGTAGACAAGCCGTGGGAAGTTCTAGCCGGATAATTCGCCCCGGATCTCGTTTGACTTTCTATAGAGAGATCCAGCAGCAAAACTGGTCGGCCTGGGAGAGGCTCGCGTCCCGGTCCCCAGTAGTAGCTGTCCCTAGTAATGAAATTCCTATAGGGTCGGTAGAGCATGGCTGCACCCATCCCTCGCTGATGGACGCTCTGTAGTTCGCCACTCGATCGTCCGAGTCCCTGTGGATCCGGGATTAAGAATTGGTCCGACGTATGCCCTGCCTGAGGTACGAGTCCTCTATAAGGGTTCAAATCCCAAAGCGTTGTACCGGTCCGACGGGATGAATGGTGGGAGGATAGAAGCCGTTACGGTGCCCACCCGAAGGTTGGCCTTGCTCGTGCTGATTGGGTCCATCCAGAGGCCGGGGAAGCTTGCTTCCTAGGGAATCACAAAACTTCGGGGAGTTGATCCGAACGATATTCGGCCACGGCAAGGCGCCAGGAGCCCAGCCATTACATGGCGTCGGTCGATATCGTCTCCATGATGGCCCGCCAGTCTGGAGCGGACAGTGGGCTACATCGGTGATCGAACTGGGGGAGATTCTCGCCCCTTTACAAGTTGGGTTGGCTCGCCGTCATGCGTTCCGCCCATCCGATGCGATTATTAGTAAGGGTTCTGTTTATGTAGAAGGTTCGGGATTACTATACTCTCCGTCCTTCCGGCGGGCTGTCGCGATTCTCGCGACGGTTTAATGCACTTTCTAATCTCGCCGATTATTAAGTGGCGGGGCTATTTCAGGCCCTATCACAGATGGCTCATCCCCGTAGACTAGACAGCTTTAGAGGACAGAGTCAACAGGCCAGTTCTGAATTTCTCATATAATTTTTTGAGGGACGTAGATTCGATCCCGGGATATTTTTGTTTAGACCGAAGCGTTTCCATGAGTCAAATCCCATTGGAACTGATAGACAATGAAATAGTCTCACTGATTAGTATTCAACAGAATGGAAAACAATGCAAAATTCGATAGAAGATTTGCCCAACGCTGGAATACATAATTCGTGGCGAGACTACGAATGGGCCATTGCTTAGTATCTTCACAGGCGGACTGGCCATAAGGGCGTTCTGAAAAATGCCAGAAGGGTCGGTGCCAACATAACAATATGAGCCGGCAGCCGACAAATCGATTTTTTATGTCACGCGCCGCACTTTCAATATAATGTATATTTGTTTCAGATTTCTCTTCATGCATTTTTATTCAAATTTATCAATATTTTAGTATTTGCACACAAATAAAGACTGGTACTGTAATTACTTTTATTTTGTCGTTAAAATTTGTTTTGTAAAAAATACTATGTATTTAATTTATTTATTATATATTACAGATATATTGTCACCAGAACATTAAGATATAAAAATAAAATAAAGACAGGAGTATTGCAAAAAAATTTATAAAAAAAATTATTTAATTTTCAAGAATATTAAGATATAAAAATAAAATAAAAACGGGAATATTGCAAAAAAATTTATAAAAAAAAATTATTTAATTTTTTTAAATACTCCTGTCTTTATTTTTTTTTTTTGTAGCAAATATACACAGCCTCTAGTGTCTCCGCTCCCTCTGTGAACGGAGGCGATTCTGGGCCCTTAAAGGTCGCTTCGGCGACACAGTGCACGAGATACGAATGCGCTTTCATTCCCCTACTTCGGCGACACAGTGCACGAGATACGAATGCGGCCTTCTTACCCCTAAGCCTGGCAAACTGAGCGAGTCCGCCGTATTCTTATTTCGTTCGCTTTGTGGATCAGAGTGGTGGTCAGGTGAGTCCGCACCCCTAGTTGCAGGCAATGATTACGCCGAGATTATTCTCGCAGACATTAAGTACCCTGTAGTACCCTCGTAGGTGGATCAGGGGAGCGACCATTTGGCCAGTCTCAGAATACGACATGAGCACCCTTTCCAATTAGGGAGATTACTAAGGGGGCGGGGCCAGTTCCAACCACGGACTTGAACGGCACTAGGGATATTTTTTCATATTTTACGCCCCCTTTCCAATCAGGGAGAATACTAAGGGGGCGGGGCCAGTTCCAACCACGGACTTGAACTGGCCCGTGGGCTGGTTCCAACCACGGGGGCGGAGCCAGCTCCCACACCCGTGGAGGTGGACTGGATGGTAAAGGACGGAGATCACCAGGCCGGGCCAGCCCTCCTCAACCCGTGGAGGGGGACCGGATAGTGAAGGACAAGATCACCCCGGGAAGGACCGGGCCCAGTACCCCAAAAAATCCGGGACCAGACCCGGATCTTCCTGCGTGGCACGCCGACAGCGTTACCACTCGGCCGTCCGGCCGCCGCTTAAATGACTTTCTTAATCCTAATCGAAAAAAATCAAATATTCCAATGAAAATATCTTTCTAGATAGATTTGTCTTTCTGAAGCAATTTTTATTAGTAATTTTTTATTTCATTGTAAAGTATATCTTCAGAATTATATATATAATGTTCAAGTATATTTTTATATGTCATCATTTCAAACTTAAATTGCATTAAAAATAGCACTGTGATTCTATCTCATGAAAATATTAAATATCAACCAAGCACTCAAAAATAACAAAAATAGAACTAAATAAAGCTCTGTTTTACTGATAATATTTTATTTTTATTAAATATTTTACGACAGCTCTATAGATAATTTCAATAAATTTAACTACTCTTAATCAAAAATAAATGGCTCTGAAAAGTCTTTAGGATGCTAAACTTCAGTTTAGCGATTTTGTCTTCCAGTGAAATGATGTAGATTTTCCGATGCCAATTATGTCGTCTTCTTTTCTTTTTGGCCTGATTTCTTTTTTTACGGAGCTTCTCTTTTTCCTTTAATCTTCCTCCAGCTCTACCATCTTGCGGTTGTTACAACCCCTATACTTCTTTCTCTAATCTTATTAGAGAATACATCTGAAAGATGTAAAAAGTTCTGTCAGTCTTGAGCTACAATTTTTTTATGAAAAACTGTTAATTTAACATTCGAGACCTTTTCGGAGGCGTTTGATGTTCACGATTCCTTTTTCGCTTCCTTCTCTTATCAATAGAATCGTACATGATGACATGATTAAACAACAAAGATTTATTGAAATTATGAATTCATTCAATACCACGTACGAATTTCATTCTCAACAAAAATTCAAAGGTAAGTCGATTATTTAACATGTAAACTGCAGCGACGAAATGAATTATCGAATGCCATTATTCTCAAATTAGAAGTTCTAATCGTTTTTTTTTTTTCGGATTTCGACAAATTCAATATTTAAAAAATTTACCTCTAATTAAAATATGATAATTCGAATGACATAAATATTTAAATTCCTAAATTAATATTTAAATTCAATTCCTTAACTTTATTTTAATGCTGAATAAATTATCCAGTTTTAACTTCAGACAAAATAATTTATTTTAATAATATAAATAAAAAATATTTATGAATGTAAATAAATTTGTGAAACAAATTTTTGCAAAGTAAGTTATGTAAGTTTGTCTAAAAGCAAATAAATTTTGATTTGAGATGGCTAGCGCTAAATTCTGCATCAAATTTTTCGATCAAAATTAAATTAAATTACGCATTTTTATAGGATGGAAAATATTTTCTTCAATTTAAATATACTATACGATCATTAGTACTCATCAGAAACTCGAATAAATACTCCCTCCTTCAGTTGATGTCTTTGCTACCCCAAACCACATGATGAGATTCAGCATCAACACCAACCAATAAATCAAAATGATTCTTTTGATAAAATTCAACCAAAAGCACAAATTAAGGTATGGTGGTAGTTCGTCCTTATGATAAGGAAATATCAGAGGAAACTATGGCCGTGTTCGAAGTACCGGTAAAGAGTACTTCGTGGACCGGTTTGATCAGTTCACCGGAAGTTCCGACATATTTAGACCTGTTCGAAGTATTTAGACCTCTTCCCCATGTGGTCTGCGGAGATCGCTTCGACGAAGACCACATTCATGTGGTATAGCTCTATGTGATTTACTGGTCTAAAAATGGAGACAGTAGCAATTCGCGACTACACGGCTTGTTTCAGATTATGAAAATATTTAAATAAATTAATATACTGCATTTATTATTTTTTATATCAGTTATAATGTTAAATTTTATTTGATATATTTTCATTAAATTTTGTGTTGATATTAATTTGCATAAAATCTAAATATAGATCCAAACTATCAAGAAACTGCATAGTAGCATACCTAATTGTTTGGGAATTATAAGTTTAAACACTGGCAACATTTAGGTGAAAGTTAATTAATTTAATTTTAAATTAGTGTCATTAAAGGTATTAATTTGGTTTTTTAAAATAGATTTAGTGAATCTTATGTTGAAGGATATTTTGTATGTGGTGGCGGCCACTTAGAGCCCATCACAGGCTGGCCAACACCCATGATGGGGTGAACCGGATGGTTAAAAATGGGGTTCAATGCCGGGCTCGGATCCCTCCTGAAAAACTGGAGCTGTGGGACTCGGATTTGAATCCGGATCCTCCAGGGTCGTCAGCTATAGCTTTACTACGCAACCATCCGGCTACTATATCTTACGGTGAAATGTCCTTGCGACGATATATCCGTGCGGCGAATTGTCCTAATACCAAGTCTAAATATTGGGCCGCTGTCAGGATAATGCCAGAACCGAAAATATGTCCCAGTCCGCCCGTGAGTCTCTTTCCATGCTAGCGGCTAGACATTCGAATAACTACCACGACTGACCATATTCGTGGAGATGTCGTCGACAGATGAAGGATAAGCTTTAATGGACTCACTGAAAAAAATATCTAGAATTGGAAGAGCCGTATTTTCCAGAGTGTAAGCATAGCACACTTCATGCAATTCAGACGATATAAGGCACGTCTAGAATAGATCTTAACTATCAACTGCTCTTATAAGAATATGCCTTATTTGCTTTGTCACCAATTCTGGAATTATATTGTAATATTTTGTAGAATTCTAATCGAGTCTACCTATATTAATTATAATAATTACATAATTAAAATAATTAAACAAATTACTATTAAAATTGTATACAAGTTGTATTTTTCTAAGATTATTTTAACTATATAATTTCTATTTTATTTTATACATTTTGTGGCACATTGGTCATAAAACGTATAAAATAAATGTAAGGAAGATGGGGCAAAATCGGGTACCTCTGTATCTCCGTGATGGCCGCTGCAATTTAGCAGCAAACTCGCAAACTAAACCACGATTATGCCAGTAGGAAGTGAAATGGGGATGACGATGCACGCTAGTTGCTTTGTTAAATATTTTTTAAAGTTTTTATGCTGAAATATTTCAATTTTGTGATTAACATTTAGCACTCTATAGTGCCATATATACGAAGAATCATTGTCAATAAGTATACCTCTGTATTCATTAACTTTTAAGAAATATTTTAACACATTAACCAATATTTTACCGCATCATTGAATGTAGCTGTGCCATTTTTATTAAAAAATGTAGTGGTGTGGCAAAACTGGGTAGTACCCATACTCAGTACCGGAAAAGAAAGATAAGAAGGCTTTTAAATGAAAACTTTTTAAAACCACAAAAGTTAGTGACACAAAAGGGGATGGCATAAAAGCAAACGAAAGGGGAAAAGAAGAAAGTTAAGAAATGTGAAAAACATTGAAAATACAGATTCCTCCTCAGAAGAGGAAGAAAACACTAAGCCCGCATATTTTGTAACGAACTACAATATATGGATATTATAAATCATAGGAAAGATAGATCTAGTGTTGCAGATGTCAAGGGTGGGCCCATGAGGCTTGTTCAAATACAGAGGAAGAGGATGACACATTTATATGTGACTTTTGTTGTTAAAATAAGAAACATAGTGTTTTTAATTTTTGTAAATAAAAATTTTGAAAATATGGATTGGTACATGTATTCAAATGGATATCCGGTTTTACCCCACTCATACGGCAAACCGGGTATTTGCACTTTAAAGAATCCTCTATCTAAAGAAAAAAATACACTTTTGATATAAAAGCCCATAGTTCCTGATAGGTTAACACCTATTGAAGCTTAACAACATAATTTTGAAAATTTTTCTGTTCAAATTCAAAAAAATATGTGAATTCAAAGTTAAAGTAAGGTTTTGTTTCCACCTTCCCCTACTATTCAATTGATATACTCGAGCATAATTATATACAAGTTCCGTTTATACTAGTCCATATAATTCCTCTTTTCCATTTAGTTTCACTTAATGTTACTGAATAAAAAGAAAAATTGGACACTAGAAGAGCTGGATGAAAAAGAGTGACAAAGCTATTTCAAATATTGATGACAAATATTCTTAATGAAAAATTTACAGACACTACTACATACAATTGGCATTTTATGTTATTGATATATACAATACTCCATATAGTTTATGCTAAAATTAAGATAAATATTTTTATTAGTATTGTATTTGTGTTGCTCTCGCTTTATATATTGCTTTATTTTTTATTTTTTGTAACTTTTCCTCGTTATATCTTTTACTGTACTTAATTAACATATACAGTACTATAGTTTAAAATATTATAAACATATTCGAAACTATAAGATATATAATAAAAACAATGATTAGAGTATATTATTCTCACCTTAATAGGATATTTTTTTTTTGAATTATATATATAACAAATATTCGAAAAAATATCTGTTTTTTTTTTTTTCTTCTTCTTTTTGTTTATATAACAAATATTCGAAAAAATATCTGTTTTTTTTTTTTCTTCTTCTTTTTGTATTTTTTAAAATAATTTTTGAAAATTTTCAGTTTCTTTAAATTTGTTATTTTATTAGACTGGATCATTCTAGTCCGTCACATTTTGTATTTAATACTTTAAATGACGACTCTCTACATAAAGTTAACAGTAACATTTAATGTGTATAGATCAACTTGCAAATTAAAACTCCAAATTTATTCTATTGATTAGTATTAAAATGCAGATTTTAAAAAAAAAAAAAACATCTTCCAGTATAGATGGATTAATTATTTATTGGAAAATCGACTAAATCAGTTCATCTTCCAAACAAAAATGTTCTCTTAATCAAAATTTATTCATCTATGCAACCCAATTTTTAGTTGAATGTACTATTTTATATAATATTTTTTTTACCTAATTTTCCAGCAATCAAAACAATATACGCAAGAATTATTTATTATATATCTTAAGAATGATAAAATACGATAATAAATGATGCGATATAAAACATGTTATCGTCAAACAATGACTTGTGAGAACTAATTTGAGTATCTGTAAACATGATATTTCGACTGTGACGTCAATGAAAATTTATAAAATAATAAATTGGACACGAATCTTTTCGCAGTACCTACGAAGGAAACGCTATCCTGATAATGAAGTGGTAGATGATTTAAATATTTATTTTCGCTTTTAAGAGATGACTTAGATGCAATAAACAGTAAGAAAAAATGGTTGTGGAGAATTGTGTGACGAAAATCTAATTGATTCTTTGTTTACAAATGGCAGAAACAGGCAATTTTGAAAAGAATTAATCGCCTATTTTCCATTTTAAAATGATTAATTCTATAGTCTTATGTTAACACTGTACTAATATACTATAATTTTGTAGTTATCATTAGTATATACTAGCTGGTATATCCAGTGCTACTTGGGTAATATTTAAATGCAAAAAGCTGTAGGAGTAATGCCATATGTTGCCTTACTTTAATGCTGAGCGCCACACTGAAATGATTAAAAGTATTTAAGAATAACGTCATTATTCATCTCTTTGTCATCTTTATTATAGGATATCCTCAGAAGATTGAATGTCTTCCATTTCTAAATGAATGAATCTACACAGTTAATTAATGTTGCTTTAGATTGGCTTTAATGGCTTGACCACTTTATTAAATTTTATTTAAAAATATCAATCAAATACTTTAGTTAAAAAGTTATTTGAGAAAAATCTGAACATTCGCCATTTTTGAAACGTTGCAGATAAAGAAGTGTCATCAAGATCACTATTAATGCCATGATTATTTTGCTAAATTTCATAAAAATCGAATGAATAACTTAAGATATATTAAGAATGTATTTCAAAACTTTGTACGTCTGCCATTTTTAAATGATTGCAGTTACAGGGTTAAATTATGCGGTGTAGAGATTATTTTAAAGAGAGAGCATCGCTATCAAATTTCATAAAAATCTATTAATTAGTTCAAAAGTTATTAATGAAATGTCTAATAATCCTTCTTTTCGGAAAGAAGGCTAAAAAAAAATATGGAAATGCAGTAGCAAATGTTTTTATAATTCTAAAAATAAGTTAAATATTCATCAAATCTATTTTCGCACTTCTCGAAAGTCAAACAAGGTAACAAATTTGTAAAATGACTTGCAGATTTACATACAGTACGTCAAATTGGGCGGACCAACTTTAAAAATTTTTAAAAAATAGTCAGTCATTAGTGCTGCGTTAACACATTTCCAAAATTTCGACATTAATGCCGCTTAATTACGGGCGTTTAGAAAGGATTCTTATAAGCAGCTCAAGTTGACATCAAGTTATGCGGACCTACTACTGTATTTGTTTTGAAATTTATTATTATCCATCGTTAGTACTACATTAGTACCATAGATTCTCAAAATTCTAACGTTAGTGCCGCGTAAGTACGCGTATTATAGGAACTTCTAATAAAATATCGCGTCACGTGATATCTCGCAACAGAATTTGATAGCTCGCGCCTGGCGTCCACGCGGCCAATCTCGGGATCAGAATCCAGAGAACGATGCCAGATCCTGATTCCTTAAACAAGAATAACTTTTGAGAATCTAGATTCGATCTCGGAGTAAAAAGTAGAAATGTTTTCGGGCGATCAATCGATCCATAATTTGCATATTAATGACCTTTAAAATATTTTTATAATTAATCATTATTAGACCCATGGCCGCCGAGAGGAGTGATATCCAAGACTTTTGTCACTAGTCCTGACGTGTCACATAACATGTCCGATAGTTCGCAGACCGCACTGTCTACCACCAAAAGCAGTCCTGCCAAAATATTTTATATATAATATGGTATATAATCATCGATGTATGTAATGTATCGAATTTTGAATTTATTGTACTTTTTTAAAGAAATGTTTAATGTTTTATATGGTTTTTTATTAAACCAAAGTGTTATATTTTTTAAGTGGGGCCCAGACCACAAACTTGTCACAGGCCCGAAAATCTCTCTCGGCGGCCCTGATTAGATCCAGGAAATTTTAAAATAATTTCTAGGGTCATATCTAGGCGGGAATGTAAATCATACAAGGTATCTTGGCGGTATAAAAATATTTATATACGTAATTCAAAATTTTTACCTAGTTTTGTTTTTTAATTTTTTAATACTGGAACTGTCTTTGTAGTGCGATCAGCTATTACTAAGCGGCGGGGAATTTTACTGCCCATCATAACGACTTCGATCATTAGATAAAAGCAACTTACTAATCCTACTAGTGATTATATAATTTACCCAAATTTTTTTTATTTAAGGAAACTTAAATATTTTAAAGTTTTAGAGCAACTTGAGCAATAATCTGAACACAAAATTATATCCGAAACTTGTCCACGTCTATTTATCTATACGTGATCAGTCTGGAGTTCAGAGATTTGTTTAAGCCTGCTTAGACGCATCCAAGATCCCGAGTTCGTGGGAAAAAGCCGTACAACACTCATACTGTAGTCAGAAATTAAGCGCCACATAATCAATATATAACCTGTGTTTTTCGTATAACATGATTTCCTATAACATGGAACATATCACTGGTGTTATACGGGGTCCATTGCATATTTATCAAATGTCTACCACCATTATTCATTATAGCACAAGACAGCATCAAAGTTATGAACACAAAATCAAAGAAAATGCTCTTCCAATATATTGAATATACATAAACATTGGAATTGCATTATTAATCACATAGATTATCAATCACATTGGTATGCATCATTATCAGAAGTACAAATCAATGACATTATAATTCAAAGATTATAAAACGACTGCATATTTCACGAACTTAAACTACATTCATTGAAAATTTTCATGTATTGAACATTCTTTAGAAAATAAATCATAAAATATATTAAATATTCCATTATAATAAAGTGCAAAATATCTAACTCACAACAGACATAAGATTTTAACTTCTGTTTTATAATTTATTAAAAAATTTTATGCTAATCAAGAAAAAAAATATATGCATTTTTAAGGCAGGCATTTTATTTTTTAATTGCAATCTACAACAGATCCTATATATAACACAGAACATTTGTTATTGTTAATACAATTCAATCAATATTATAGGTTATCCAGTTTGGCAATTAATATATTCACATATTGTACAATAAATTATTCCATTTTATTCTATATAAAAGTAAACATATCACAGTTTTTTGTAGTTTACATTGGAAGAAACATTCCTAATTGTAGACAAAACTTATTTTAATATTGAATTTCATTTTTGATCATTTACAATATTTATACAAACTAATTTACTCTTTTTATTTGTATAATAGAATAAATAGGTTTATATTACAATATTTATTTACAAATTTTAAATTTTTATTTTTAGTTTGATAAATATTTCAAGAAATAAGCCATGATTTAATTTATTTTGAAAGTAAATTGGATGATAATGATATCTCTATAGACTGATTAAAAGCATATACATTCTCATACTAAACAAGATTTTTTAAAAATTTAATTAAAACTTGCAATGATATTATTGTGTTGTATTTTGCAATTGCTATTGTAAAAATTTATTTTTAGCTAATTTACAGATGCCTTTTAAAGAAGCAAAAAATCAGATTGAGACTAGAGTAATTGTTACAAAGAAAAAAGTATTGAAAATAAAAAGTTATTAAATCTGTGGTTTCCATTCATCTTCACCATCACTCTTTATGCCTGGTAATAATGATGAGCGACAGAGACCCCAAAATTTTTCTGGTTGTGATTTATTTTTCTCTGCTGTGAATTTCCAACCCATGTGAGTATGACAGTCACGACATTGGATTATCGTCCATGCATACCTTTATAAAAATAAAATTTATAAATGTAAACAAGAAGTTTCAGAAAAAACTAAAATTGCCTACTTTCTGAAGGTGTTACTTATTTTTTATTTATTTAATATTTGGAATCCATTGGTTTTGTGTTTCTAATTTTATCAGTATAGATATGATGATAATGTCATAATCTTGGTGACATGATGCCATCATGTTGTCACAGATTGTTACAACATAAATTATCAGAGTTTTCTGATGTCACATTAGGAATGTGATGTCATTTTCTTAGATATTGAGATAGGGGTATAAACTCTATGTTATCTCTACATTGCTAATACTTAGCACCATCTATTGACATTAATATAAACTAAAATTGTAATAAAAATTAAATTATATCCTGCAGGATAAAGGATGCAGTATTGAGGTGTCTTTTAATGGCAGATCACTACCAAATTTCATGAAAATCTGCTCATTAGTTCAAAAGTTATTAGTGGGAGTCATACCAACAGACATTGGCTCAATCTTATAAGCCTCCATTTCCTTCAGAAAGTAAGCTAAAAATAATTTTTTAAAACAATTTTATCTTGATTACATGTAAAATGCTTACAAAAAATTTACAAGATATAAAAAAAAAAAAAAAAAACGACTGTGTGTTGGACTTATTGGACTTAGCATGACATTTCAAATACTTTCACTAGACAATCCTTTTGATGGCTTATTGCTTTATAGCAACTGTCATTTCTTTCCCGACAATGACGAACAAACTGCCAACTTTGCTTCGGAGTGGGTCTCGTCCCTAGACCAAATTCGTACGAGAACATGCCGAATGTCCTCATTGTGAAAACATTGCACATTTTCATTGTATTTTTCCCTATTCCTTTAAATCCAACTCTAATCAGCAAATTATTTTTGTTTTTAGCTTCAACTTACGTTGAGAGGGACGGTCGTGCGAAATTCGAGTTTGTAGCGAAAACTTACCATAGCGTAAACTTTCGGCGTATGACCACCAAACACCGAAATTATCGCAAGTTCATAAGAAAACATTTGTATTTTGGCATCGTCCAGACAACCAATAACACCTGGTTTGGACATGTTCATCTCCCCATTTATAAGGTATGTATTCCTATTCTGGCTGCTCAGTTTTTCATATATGTTTCTTTTATAATCTAACTCATTTTTTCCCTGCACGTTTTAACCTTGCTGCTCTATTCCGGTGGTGGGCCTAGACGTGACCATGGCTAAAGATCATGCCAGCGTTAACCAAAACATGCGGAAAATATTAACTCGTATTGCTGTGAAATATCAGAGATTGCTGTCTTCCATATGCATCTACAAATCGAAGATCTAGATCTCCATGTATAGGTTTATATCTACTCTTTATCCTATTATGATAATTTCATGTATTTTTATGCATTTTCTTCCCAATTTCAGGTTGACGAAAGATTCTTGAGGAGAAGAAAGTATAACCGTGGCCAATTAACATCTGGCCATACAATTACCATCTCTGATGTTTACTGTTGTGAAATTAAGGAAGACATATGTTTGTTTTATTGCTTTTGCATCTTTTAATATAGGTGATCTGTAATTTTTATTCCAGGTGCTAAATAAGACTCGCATTCTTGTGAGAGCATATAATGGATACATATACATTGCCTTCTTGTTCCATTATTATTTCCGACAGTTCACCTATGTACAAAGTTGTACTGCTTTTGGGTTTTCAGAACATTGGACGGTCATTCATAGTAAGCAAGGCACTGGGAAGTAATTTTATTTTTTCCCCATTTCATTTCTTGCACATTTTTTTTTTTTAACATTTCGATGTACTTTACAGAATTATCAATTCTACAAACCCAGAGTACCATACGCAAAACTAAAATCAATAAACTATCATGCCAAGGTACAAGCAGATATAATTCATATTTTATAGCAATTACGTATTGTTTATATGCATATGTTTTCCCTTCTAGAGTACCATCAAATCTCTGCGTACTGACAGAACTCTGCAGCAGTATATCTATAAGTATAAACAGATATACTGCTAAAGAATTTAAGCAGTACTTAATTTAATTTTCTGCTTAAATTCTAATTTAAGTAGTATGAGTATTTATACAGAAACAGAGTTCTGTGTCTGTACATAAAACGCCTGGTGAAAAATTCGGCAGTTCAATAACTGCTGTTTATTTTGGCCCTGGAAAATAGGAGTTGCAGCTCGGTTGCATCAATATCGATGCAACCGAATTCCAAGACCAACCTGAATTCGACCTATAAGGACATCCCATTATCTGGCATAGATGTAGTTCCCGTAAGTTTCACTGATATACATATGTAATTGCTACTTTTAATTCCTTGTTTTTGATTTCGGATCAGTACATCATTTGTCAGTTTAAATATTGCAATTCAATTATTATAATTTTTTTTGCTTATTTCAGGCTTCTGAAAGCGAACAACCCGCCTCCTTCGACATCTGAGTCGAGGGACCTTGTAGAGCGAGTCGTAGTGCTTTTCATTCAATCCGCCATCTATATCGTTGAAACGATCTTTGACTAAAACAAACCATTCTTAATAAGTCATTTGTACTTATTAACCTTTTTTGTTTTTGTATCATTATTATTATTTCTAGAATTGTCAGTTTTTTCCAGTTGGGAATCGGGTAACCTAAGTGAATTTTAAAATCTAAGAACAGATGATTTGCCCGCTATTCTCTGGTTCGATATATCATAATATCGAAATCATAAATTTGCGATAACGGATGGAACGTCTCGCCACTTGTGCATGTTCTGTTTATGAGTACAATATATTGAAGACAATTTCGTCACATGATCTGTTCGCTTCGCCGTGTCGCGTTCCTGCTCGCTCCGACGACATCCAAGATGGCGACGCTCTCCAGTGCAGAAGCTCTTCGCCCATAAATACTTTTTCCCACATTTACTCGTCGCTTCCACTTTCGCGCTTCCTTTTTGCATTTATTTATACTAAGTCACGTGACTAAAATATTTCGCAAAATATTCGAGCTTCGTGAGATCGAAATTGATATATTTATAAAAAAATCCATACTAACCTGTCTGAAACTTCATATTTTGATTTTTCCGCAAATTTCGAACGAGGACTATCGTAAGAAGGCGCAGGAGATTTTCGATATTGAAGAGGTTGAGGCGATCCTCCTACATTCAACTCCTCCATGGAGGCAAGAGGAATACTATCTTGTGCATGAGCATCCATGAGGATTTATCGGAATAATCAGACAAAAAAAAACTTCAACCTTCAACACATTTTGCAAATAAATACGTTTGACCTCTGTCTGAAGAAGAGAATATATATTTTAATAATATCACTTTTTTAATCTCAACTTACGAAACATTACTAGAAACTTCTTAACCGTCCAACTCTGTTAAACATCCTTCTCCTCCTAAAGCTCTCCTATTAGAAACGAAGCGTGGTCAACATAGAATATCGCAGCGCCATCGCAAGAGAATGCATTTACAAAAATATACTGTATTTTTATAATATATTATCAAAAGAAAATAAATAAATATATATATATAAACTGTATATTGATATTTGTATTCAATGATATAAAAATATAACATGATAGCAAGTTTTAATTTATTTTATTCCGTTTCAAATCACACTTGATAATTAGATCAGAATCTTTATCAGGATTAATCTCTCTCACTGATGTAGCATCTTTCAGTTTTAATTAACTCAAAACAATGGTTTTGAAATACTGTTAAGAAATTAAAAACATGTTTATAGTTAACTAGAATTACTTATAATTAAGAAATTAAATTATATCCGCAAAAAGTTTACTTCTGGATATAAAAACGAAAACCATCATCATTCGATTGCTATCCAATTGATCAAACCGAATACTTTTATAAGCTAATAATTAACAAAAATCTATATAAAAGTTTTCTTTAAATTTTACGAGTAAATCCTTGACTGAATTCCACTTGAAAACTCGTTTTGAGAATGTTCTGCATCATTGTTCAATGTAATAGTATAAAACTAATTTTGCATTGTGAACTTTTCTGATATTTCTCGAAAATTTTTGTCATTGTTCAAAATCAAAAATTAAATTTGTACCTAACTTATCCTTAAAAAATACATAAATATAGATTTATCTCTAAAAATAATTTGAAATATCTCTTAGAGATAATGTTTGTAAATCAACTTTAAATTGGATAAAATGATTAGCTTGTAATCTCTATCTTTCGGATATTGTATTTCTAAAAATAGATAGAAGAATTTGTAAATATTGATAAAATTTTTGGAATACTATATCGTATATTTTGATACAGTCACTGACATTTCGAATAAAAATATTTAATAAGAGTTCCGGTTAATGGCTTTTAATATAAATTTAGACTTTATCGGATTTTTTCCTTTAAACGTAGAAAATTTACTATTGATTTGAATTTCGTAATTGACGCTATGTTTTAAATTTAATAGTGTTAACAGGTGTCCAGCTTTATTCCTCAAAAAAAAGGTCTATATTTTTTCAAATAAGAATGTATTTTAACCATTATCATGTTTAAAGGAATCGTTATCAGGACTAACTAGAGCTGTCAAAATTAGAATAAAAAATGCTTTTAAGCATGACAATGCTTAAAAGCATTTTTTATTCTAATTTTGCTTAATGCTTAAATCTTTTTTATTCTAATTTTTGAATATGTGAATGCATAAAAATTAACAATTAGCGGACGCTAATGATTTAGACATTATTTTGAATTCAATTAGTTGAAATCGTAATTCAGCAATATGATTCAAGATAAGATACATTTAATTACTAACTGAAATCTATTTATCGCTCATAAAATCTATAATTTTTAATATTTGGTACTTTAGAGAAAATTTTTTAGGGATACCATCGAAGAGTATAGAATTCTTTTCCAACATCATAGACTTATTTTATTTTCTTGACCTTGATTTATGCTATATGATACGCTTATTTTCGAAATTATTTTAGTGTATTTCTTGGTAAAGTACGTCATGTACGTATCATAAATGTTTTATTTGAGAGCTGGTCATTAGATGTATACAGAAATTGGTTACTGGTCGTCGTTATTCATTTAAAATGGAAACTGGTTCATCACTTAAATGCATCTACAAGGACTTAATTTGTTTTCTTCAATGTTTTCTAATTTTTTAAGCGATAAAAATAAGACATAAATATACATAAAATGGTTACGATTATTCGCAATTGAATGAACTTTTTCTTTTATTATTTTATATCCGATGTCCTTGACTATTTGGTTCACTGCTGATATTACGTTTAAGTAGATAAAATTAATGTCTCGACTTCGATAGAATTTAATGTTGTTTAAATTATATCGAATTGCGTAGGACTTATATCAGTTCGCTTAGGAAATATTTTACTCTATTTTGTTTTCTTAACAGATAAGACCAAGTTGGATAAACACGTTATTATCTAATTTAGAATAAATTTCAAATAATGTACAGTATAGTTTTATTTAAACATGAAATAAAATTAATATTTTTCGAAGAATTTGCCATTTAATTTACATTAACGTTTAGTCATTTTATAATGTATAAATAAAATCAACTATGCATTTTATTTTCAGAAATCTCACTATTTAGAAATAAACAATGTAAGTTTTGGGCAGAAAATTATTGTATTAAAAACTGAATGTAGTATAAAAATTTCTCTAAATGTAAAATATATCTTATTATTATTTTATCTTAACTGAAATTCTTAAAATATAATTTTGTGCTTATAAATGATTTTAAAAAAATAGACTTTAAACACATCACCAACAAAACTTCTGCCAGATTGGAACATTTGCTCCCTCTACAAATTTTGTAAAAATGAACATTAAATTATTCAGAAATAATAATGATTATTAATTTGAAGAATATGGAATACTAAAGAAATTTTGTTTTGTTTGATTATATTTTCTTATAAATAATAAATTAATTTTATATTTTGAATCGAAACGTTTAGTATTTTTGCGATTCTGCTATAGACTGATATTGTAAAATGATGATAAACTTTGTGTCATGATCAAATTTATGTTATTTTCCGTTATCATTTTACAATTTCGTAAATATTCATAAATATTTTCGTAATAAAATTCAAAATATTATAAAATTCAACGCTGTTTACCGTATTTCGATATTGATGATCAAGATAAATGATCGAAAATAAAAACAAAAAATTATAAATACAGTGATTAGATTTATAAAAAAATAATAAATTAATTTTATTATATGTAAGAAAATCTAATATGTGAAATAAACTGGAAAAAAAACATTTATCATAATTAAAACTGTAAGAAAAAATAAATGTTACGTAAAAGTTGTCTTTGATGTCAACAGAATTTAATGGAATTATTCACTAATATCTACTTAACACTATTGAGAAAATTTATTATTTAATCTTTCCTTTTTCTACTTGTATCTTAATAAATCTAATTTTCATGTATATTTTATTAAATTAAAATACAATTCGATTCATTTTTTTTTTCTAATACTCGAAAATATTTTGGTTTTGTGTAAAGTCAAATTGAAAATTATTACAGTACACATATCATTTATAAGTAACTATACATAGATCACATATAATTATTTTCATGAAAAAAATATTGTTGAGATTTTGAATTTTAATAATTATTCGAAATTAAATCGTATTTTGTTCATTAAGTTTTCCATAATTAAGCATGATGAATTATGTGATTAAAATATTATGTGACACCGCATGAAAAACGGCGTCAATATTTTTATAAAATATACCATGCTTACATATTGATATTTATCTATTAAAAATTTTTGAAAACTAACTTTATTTACATGGCAGTAAGATGTATTTTGATTAAAAAAATTTAAATATATTTTTTTTCTCAAATAATCTCTCAAATTTTTCGAGGAAAAATATTTCAGTTTGAATGATTGAGCAGTTAGGTTTCTAAATTTTTTTTTTTTCGATATTTCGAAATTTATTTTTTATTTTTTAATTTTCTAACGCAATTCTAGAATATTAGAATTGTTCTTGCTGCTAATCTAGATGTTTACTTTTCATATCTCATAGATTTCAGTGTAATGAACATTTCTTTTAAATTTAGAAGATGAATTTTATTGAGAACTGCTTATATATATATATAATCATCGAAAACAGTTCTTTCAATATTAAAAACTTTAAAACTTTCAGGATTGAGTATTAGATATTTTAAAATTTATTATTTTTATCTACAGTTTTCTACATAGGACTGGCATAATTATCAATTGTAAGTAGTTTTTTCAAATAAAAATTTTGCATTATTTTAATTAAATACTTTTACATTGAATACTTTTATTTATGGAAAAAATTTTGCAGAATACAGTTTTAAAATCAATTACGTTTATATAAGATGACATAACATACAAAAAAATATGAAAAAATATGCTTTTATTAAAAATTATTTGTCACTTATTTCATAATTTCACGAAACGCTTGTGACAAGTTCGTAGAAGTTATCCGTGAACTTGTCACAAGCATATACACTGTGCAAAAGCGTTGTCACAAACTTTTAAAGAAATACACACATAACAGTGTATCAAATACACACTGTATGTGTGTATTTAACACATTGTTTAACGGCTTCAAGTTCTAATTGTATTTAACACAATGTGTGTGCCAAATATAGTTTAACACAGATAAATGCAATTAATAATACAGTTAAATACATACACTGTGTGTGTGTGTTAAATACAATAAATCATTTATTCTATTTTATTGCATATTTCATCATAGACTATCTACAACCATAGTGGTATCGATCGACAATAAAAGATAAGGTTCAGGCAATCTATATCTGGACAACAAAAAATATCTAGAAATTTTAGATCGGAGTTGAACCCGGAACCTGCAGGTAACAAGCGAACATTGTATTAAGAGAATCTGACCTCACGTTTTGCTAAATTAGAATCTTGCACCGAAATTAAGCTGCATTTTCCTCTGTACCCAAATTTTATTTTAAAACGTTTTATTTCGATTCGCATTTGGATTTTTTTTTTTCCAATTTTTTAGCCTACTTTCTATTACTTATGAATCTTTTCATGAAATTCGGTAGCTATACCATTATCTTTCGACATTAAAAATGGTGAGCATTTAACTTTTGTGTTCTTAATATCTATTGGAGTAATTAATTGATTTTTATAGAATTTAACAGGAATGTCATTCTATTGAAAAAAATAATTCGATAAAAGACCAATCAATACTGAAGTTTCAAATATTTACAAATTGTGGACATTGGACCCTCTGAGACTTCAACTGATAACTTATGAATTAAAGGATCAAATGTGTATAAAATGATCCGTATCAGATCATTATTACATCAACAAAAATGAGTTAATTTGAATGTAAAAAATGTAAAATCAAATAATAGAAAGAATCGCTTGATCACTCATTTATCTTAATTAACTAGTTACATTTGGGTAGACTTTTTTACTATTGAATTAAAAATATTGTCTTCATTTATATATAGTATATATATATATTCATGCATATAGTATTTTTATATAATCTGATATATTAATTGAAGAAAAAAACAATATCAGCCTATTATAACTTTTTAAACATCAGCAATCTTGCAGTTTCCTTTGTTTGGATGAAGGATAATCTATGGGGATTATTGATTAAATACATAAACAAATGAGGAGAAAACTAGAACAGAAAATTATAACTATTGCTATTTTCCAATTTTTAAAGGATGAAAACTTCAACAGATACGTAATATTATTATCAAAAACAATTTTATTATTATTTTTAATTATTTTGTTTAAAATATGGTTGTAAACATGATTTAGAAAATAAAACGAGTTAATGAATTTAAAGTATCATGTATCTTTCGAAACAATATTTCTCGCATATTTCTTTTCTTTGAAGTAAAAGGATGATATGTGTATAAAACAGTTATCTGTACAATATTCAACATGGGAAACCATTCATTAGGTATTCCATAGGTTAATTTAGGAACCACATGCGTCATTTTTGGTTTTAGTTAAATCCTGTTTTGGATTTTTATCAAACAAAATATCGATTTAATTTTATGAAATGAAAACAATTCAGGACTACACATCTTGAAAATAAATTCATTTTAATTAAACAATTATTAAGTTAGTGAAAGTCTTAAAATATTAACTATAGAGTACACTATCTTTCTTGTCTATCCTTTCTTTCTTTCCTAATAAACTTTTATTAATTATTATTTTTTCTGTAGTCTATTATTTAGAACCATAACATCTCTTAAAAAATTTATGTTGGTCGTTCAGAAAACAATAATAAAAACAATAGAATTAATTCAGATAAAAAATTTAAGTTATAAATAAATCGAAAAAATAATTATTTTCGATTTTATTAAATTATTTCACGTCCAAACAACTTCTCCAAATATTTATAAAACATATTACAAAAATGACTTTTTCTTTATTATGTAAAAGAATAGTTATTTTTTTATATAAATGTTTGAAATAAAGTATACAATGAATACTTTCTATGTATAAAAAAATTTTTTTTAAATAAATATTGCTATTATCACAGAAAAAAAAATCAATCAAGTGCCAAACTCCACACGTGGTTGGTAATCGATATTAGGTAGTTATCAGAAAAGAAACAGTAAAAAAATTGGATTAATTTTTACTTATTTTTAGTCTTTTGTTTATGAATTAATAAATTTTTGTCTAGAAATCTATCTGTTCTCATTCAATTCTACCACAAAGAGAGAAACAGAGAGGAAAAAAAAAAAACTGATATTGTTGAGTATTTTTTCAATTTCAATTGAGTTAGCCAATATATTTTAGTTGTGTCTGCTATAAAAGCAAGGGTAGAGAGAAAATTTTCAATACTAAAAAATAATTTAACTAAGATATATTAATATATTCGAAAAAACTTAATAACATTTTATTTAAAATAAATAAGAATTTTTAACATTATTATTATTATTATTATTTTGAGTGCATATTCTGAAGGCCGTTTTATTTACATAAATCACTATCTAAAATTTAAGATCTAAAGTTTAAAGATTAAAATTATGAAATAAATTTTTCCAATAAGATCGTTGATAATACGAAAAGAAAATAATCTAAATTATTTATAATAAAAATTAATAGTTTAAATTGTTAGAATTAGCATATTTATTCGTTTATTAAAAATTTATATAATATTTTATAAGCCAGATTAAAGTAAAAAAAAATGAGTTTTAAAGACTAATGAATTTTAGCTTAATGTCAAAGTGATCCATCTTTTCTCGTAATGCTCCTATTTTTAAAGAGAATTCAATACTATTATTGAAATAATCAATAACAGTACTGTCTTTGCAATAATGATCATCCAGGTAATTCACTCCGATGTAGATAAGAACGTAAAAATTTGATAAATACACAGAAAGGAAGTAGAAATTGCAAAATATAACGAATTATTCCAAATGTCAAAAGTAGCATTTGACAATTGAAAGAATGAAGCTATTGTAAGAGCAGATATTGCACATACAATTTTATTTTCCCCAAGTATTATAATAATTAAACAAGTTAATCAAGATCGATGAATCTATCACTAGACCTTTTTCTATTATTTAACTTGTTGAATCAGTTTGCTTATTACGCAATAATAACGAATCGCTTTTGATCATTTTTAATATACACCATCCTTTAGCGGATTATAATAATATACGCGAATTTCATTAAAATTGGATAATATCTTCATTTTTACAAACTGACAAAAAAGTCCTCCCTGATATGATCGAACATTGATCATTTCGATGATCATATGATCATAAGATCGATGATCGACAAAAACTTCCTCCATGATATGATCGAACATCGATCATTTTCAATAAGATCAATCCTCTAGAGCAGTGTCTGCCAAACTATGCCGCGGCACACTACTGTGCCGCGAGAGATTTAAAAATATTTAATATAGGGCGATTCTCGGTCATAAAATTCTACGAATCTACGTGATAATAAAAGTCGCAAAATACCACGATTCAAATCTGACATTAGAAGAAAATTTAATAGACTTGAGAAATGACCCTGTGGATAAAGCTTCACATTCTGAAGTTAGAATTGTCAGCATTTTGGATTTCGCTGGAGTCAACATCCTCGATTAGCTACTACAGCCATTAAATCCTTGTTGCCGTTTGGATCTTCATATCTTTGCGAATTAGGTTTCTCATCTCTCATGAAAATGAAATAAAAAAAAGCGGGAACGATTACTAATGGTAAATGAGGAGGAGTCAAAAATGGAGAGTTCTTAATATATGATCTCTTACATTCTCAAACAATTTGCTTAAAAGGTAAACCAACTTCTAGGAGTATGCGATGAATTTTTCTTAACATTGAATGAATTATTCAATATTAAAAAAAATCATCCGTTTTTGAAAATGTTGCTTTTTTCCTGTGATAATTATCGTATTTTATCAGAAAAAATCTGGTATTGTTCGATGTTTAAAACTAGAAAATTTTCTAGAAACTAATGCTGATATGTTGCCGAACTGTCTCTATTATTAATATTTTAGAATTGACAACTATAATAATGTAAAAACTTGACAGTTTACCGACCCTATACAAATGTCCTTAAAAATTTGACTGATATAAAAAAAGTACTTTGTTTATGCTATTCTCAAATAAATTCTCAATATTCAAATTTTATTAATTTATAAATCATATAAAAGTGTTCTAACATCGTTCTCATATTTTATAAAAGATCTAATCGATTTATCAGCGAATATTTTTAAAAATGTGATCAATATTTCGTTATGTAGACGAAGTCTTTCACGAAGATATACAAACATTTTGTTTATATATATTTTTAAATGAAATTATTAAGAATTTACCTGCGTTAATTTGGTTTAGGAAGAAATTTTTATTAAATATCATAGATAGCAAAATTAATATCGATCATATAACAAAGATGTCCAAATGACCAATAAACATTTAAATATGATGACTTCGAATTACGATGGTGAACTTCATAAACATAATCAGGAAGCTCGCTTACTTCCTTATTTACTTTTACATGATGATGTTATGTAGGTCTGTAAATTAAGGCTATGTTATCAAAGTGATGAATTAAATTTCGATTTACACTTGTATCTATAATTATAGTTTTGTAAAATATTAAATAATTCGAGAAAGTGGTTTTTATTAAATTTTTAATAAATCACTTTCTCCAACGAGTGATTATACTATTATTATTTTTATAAACTGCGAATTATCCGAACTGAATAAACCGCATCAGCTTAATGAGGACATTAACGGGAAATATGCTTAAAAAAAAAAAAAATTACGACGTACTTTATATCGCGGCAATGAAAATTGCGAAATGAAAAATATGTAAAATATTTATTTAATTTTAGTTTATAATATATCTTTCAAGAAGAACGATAAAATTTGGGCAGATCAATGATTTGTTTGTAACGTCAACTTTCTTCTCGATCGGAATGATAACAAAAAAACTAATCAATCTTCTACTTTAAACTTTGAACTCTTAACATTATTACATTAATTAATTTAATAATAATGTACTTAATAATTAACATAATAGTTAAGAAAACATTATTTAATCTCGTTATTGTAAAGAAAACACCGGTTGTCGCAACGGGATATTAATCTCGGTTGAAAGGTTATTCTTAAATAGGATAACTTTCTGATTATGCGGAGTTTGTAAAGATTATAAACCTCGCATAATATAATCATTGTTTTGAAAGAAATTGTGATAAGATTAAAAACAATTGAAATCACTTAGAAACAATATTTAATATTAGGCAATAAACAGTATGTCCTGAAAGTTTTCAAGGTCATGGGTGCAACATCATTGATTCTAGAACTTTCATATTAGTCAAAACAAATCGAAAACTTAGTTTCTATAAAGAATACGTCACAATATATATGTTTCTTATACATTCGTTAATAAATTATGCAAAAATATGCACATAATATAACAACCATTAAACATTAATTAATCATAAAATTAACTGTCTCTGTAGATAAAATTTTAATGTGAAATTTATTTTCAGATATTGTTGAAGAGTATTTGATGTTATATGTTGAAAAGCAGTTGTTTTATTTAATAGACTGCTTATCTATCAGATATTAAAATGAAAATATTTTTTAAAAATGCTAAAAGAGATAAAAAATATATATATTTTTTAATAAGAGAAAAAAGTTTATTAAGTATGAATATTATCGCTAATTCGATCTTCTAGTGAAATTTTTTAGTTAGAAAAATTATTTCTTTAACTATTAAGTAAGTAAAAATGATTTTTCAAGCTTAACGGTTCGAATGAAATTATTATATTGCAGTTTCATCTTTATTTTCTTATATAGATTACGAAAATATTTCTATAAATATATATATATATATAGAGAGAGAGAGATAGAGATAGAAACAAATAATTATATATTTATGTAAAAATAGAGATAATAAGTAAACTAAACTAACCTGTGTCTATCAAATTTGGCGTACTTGATCCATTCTTTGATATTACTTTTATAAGATGTCATCACATCGTGAACGTGCTCGATATTTACATTATCATCCTGGAAAATTCGATGCAATTCTTGAATTAGTTCATCCAAAGTATTAATTTCAAACGCTTTTTTGTCCATTATTAAGTCTAGACTGAGAGAATACGAAATAAATTGTTTCGTCCGGTTTAAGTAGTTTTAAGCATAGCATTCGTAACACGTAGCTTTACGTCACAATCGTGCCTCCAACTATCACCAATGAAATGATGCTTATCACTGTTTAAAAATTACGATGCAATTAAATGATTGAAAGAGAATTGTTACGATGCGTTACAATATTTTGTTACTTATTTTACTTTGTTCCGAATTTCGATTTACGAAGAAAACATTAAATTGTTCTGGGAAAGCAAATGCACAGTTTTTACCTTACGAGATGTGCACCTAGGTCAGTTGTAGGCCCCAAAAGAGGGAGAACCGGATTTTGGGGTGATGTTTCGACTTTAATTGACTTACTAAATGCAAAATAATGCATAAAAATATTTAGAATTATAAACTAATGCAAAAAACTCAATTTTTTATATTATAAATTCTTTACATAAAGACTCAAGAAGTTTAATTAATTATTAAAATTAACGTAACATGTTAACACATTTCCACTCATATCTATATAAATCTGGAATATTTATTATAAAATCGATCAAAAAATAATATAGTTAATTACATTGTTTTTGATTTTTTTAATTTCTAATGATATTCAAAAATAGTTTTAACCAATTTTGATTATTAATCAAAATTTCTGCTACGTGTTATGAAATATATCTGCTTTTGTTTCATTTTAGAAAATTTTTATTTGTTATCTACAGAATTACAGCTTGGAAAATTTGATGTACTGTTTTATTTTTTACGTATATTTAATGAATGGATATTGTTAGAAAAATGTTAAATCAGGGTATTTGTAATAATAATAATAATAATAAAATTCCCATAATTTTTTGATATCCGTGTTAAATATTACAGCTCGACACGAACGCAATTTTTTAATTATTCGATATAAATCAAGTAAATATCGATTTGTCATATTAAAAATCTTGAGAAACTTTAAACTATTAGTGAATTTGTTTAGCTTACAGTTTGAAATTTATCAAATTCGTTAAATTAATATTCGTAAATCGTAACTTAAAAAATTATCTTATTAAAAATTGCTCAGTACAGTGATTTGTGCCTGCACTGCCCTTTTTTAATAAAAAATTGGTACGCCCCCTCATTTTCACAACAGTCTAATTTTATAAATACTTTCTACTTACAATTCAATACTACAAAATAACATACCATATTTTATATAAATAAAGATCTTATAGAATTATATAAATAATATTCTTGTACAATTAAATAAATCTTTAATGCGATGGATGGGCTTATTTTTTCTGTATAAATTCTCTCAAATTGGGGTGTCATTGAAGATATCACTACTCTCAAATTCTTTTTTAATCACTAAACGGGATAAATAATTTGTCTTACAGCAGAAAGTTTCTGGATACATGAATATATATATTTATAACCTTTTTGCTGATTCTTTTCTTCCGACAATAATTTGAATTTATTTGTCTCAAAAATGATGTTTTTGTTAATTCTTGCGCGCTCCCTTATAATAGACTACTGACCCACGGTTTGGAAAACACTGATTTATTATATATAATATAATAAAATGTATTTTTACAGAAAAAATTTTATTGTATTGTGTATTGTAATCTTATTATGTATCGTACTGTGTATCTATTTTAAAAGCAAATAAATCTCGCTAAACATTTGTCCAATCAGTGAATTTGAAAGTCATTCACTGACTAGGAAAATGTTATATTTATCGTTTACAAATAATTTCATAAACTATTATTTTATATAAAGTGTATTTATATTATTTTAGAAAATTACCTGTATTTATAATTATTTTTAATACATATCGCAGAAAATCTCCTAAAATACTTATAAAAAGTTCACCGAATATATAATTATTTTTTCTATATTTTGATATATCGTCACATATCATTTGTGCTTTTATTTATTATTATTATATTCTATTTTATTATTAGAATTTAAGAAGACGTTTACATATTTTCTGATTCAATATTTCATATACAACGCGCAAAATAATGAAAGAAAAGGAAATAATATAAACTTAAAACCGTTAAAACTATGTCCGAATACTATCATAATATTTGATTCGTGGTTTTTTTATTGGAATTTTTATATAATGATGAGCTGCATGGTTTCAGTAGATTCGACTTTCAATAAAAGTTTTAATGTGGTATCGAATTTCTCATTGAAAATCGATAAAATCAAAAGGAATTTTTGACGTTTATCACTCGATTCACTGTACTAATGAAATAAAAATTTCCCATTTCGTTTCGCAATGATTGATGATTCATATTTCAAGAGATAACTAATGAGTTGATTAATTCTGACATAGAATATTTTTAATTAGCTACTTTGAGAGTGGAATGAATCAATTTTAAAATTATTTAATTAATAATTATGAATGAATTTTTTTTAATTCATTACCGAAAAATAACGCACTAGAAAACTGAAATGCATTCAGCACTTGGTGAAATTCAAATAGAATTCAATAAATAAAACTTCTCATTAACGAAATCTAAATATATAAATTTTTTTCCGTCTGTTTAGTCAAAAGATCGTTAGTCTAAGATTGATGGCTGTGCTTAGAATCACAAACCAAAATTTTGCTTCCAAAAGTTGAAGCGAGTTTAAATAAGCCTATAAAAATTTTTCTTTAGTAGGCCTATTCATTCATAAACAGTATAAAAACAATTTGATTGCAGTATAACACAGTAAATGCGAAGAAACTAATCGTGAAAGATTTAAAAGTTAAACATACACATTTTGTTTATGTTATTAATAAAAATTTCAGAGGGTGTTATCCCCAAACATAACACTCAATTTTCTCATTTTAACATTTGTTTAAAAATATAAGGAACAATTTTCATAAAAGGAATTGCAGTATATATATAATTGTCGTTTCAGAAGTTTCTTTTCGAAATTATTGTGCTGTACTAACATCAAACTTTGCTAGCGTAAAATAAAAATTATGTTTCAATAAGTGTATTGGAAATTTAAAAATCAGTTTGAGATTAAAGAAATTTCTGAAATTTTAAAATATACTTATTAAATCAAAATATTTAAATAATGTATGGTTTCAAATATCAGTTATTTAAAACAACATATTATTGAGACATTTGATTTAATAATATCAGGATATTTGCTTTTATTGTTGAGAAATAAGTATATATAACAAATGTTGTTATAATTTATAACAAAATTTCTAAATGTTATTCAGCAAAAAAGGATCTTTGGATTTAATTTTTGCTGAATAAATTAGAAATAGCAAATGTTGTTATAATTTATAACAAAATTTCCAAATGTTATTCAGCAAAAAAGGATCTTTGGATTTAATTTTTGCTGAATAAATTAGAAATATTCAATTAATAATAATAGACTCAAACTATTGTTTAAAATGACGCAATCAGTTCTCATAATAAAATACATTGTAATTATCAGAATTAATCTAGAAAATGATTATCCAAATAAAATAGCATTAAAGAAATCAAAAATCAAGAAACATGTATTATAAAATAAAATGAAATAATAATAATAATAATTTTTATAAATATATATATATATATTAACTTAAATATTTGCTAATAGTTTAATTTTTATCTGTTTCATAATTTATATTGCGTAATTTTCTAGCATTAACTTTTTTCCTATACTTTCTTAATTACCAACAATTTTAATTAATGATAAAATTTGATAAATTAATTAAGAAATTATCAAAAAAAAACTTTCCTTACGACTATAATATTAACTACATTTACAAACAACTTCTATACAAAAGGGACTGAAAACAAAATATTGATTCGGATTAAATGACCAACAAGATAAACGAGCATGGTGCCAGACGAAATGTCAAATCAATAAAAAAATAAAGATCGAGGTGACTGTTAACCGAATATTTGTAAACTGTACTGAAAATAATTTTTCAATTTTTAAAATATCTTATATATAAAAAAAGTATGCTGTTTAGAGTTTTTTTTTTTACAGTCGCGGTACATATTGTATTATTTTCTAAAAATAACTGCAAACAAAAATAACTATTCCTGTCTCGCTTGAAATGAAATTTTTTCTGGGTTCATCACGTACACTATCTCGTATTTTTCACTCCACCGTCTAGAGTTCATAAGTAATTTATAATCTACTCTGCAATATTTATCTTTCGTGCAGAACTAAAGCAAAACATTGCATTGTGTTCTACATGTAAGCATTTTGCGAATTTTTTACGAAGTTTCCATATATAACAAAAGTACAAAATCATTATCGAATTGTTTACAGAAATCATTTTAGATCTTTAAAAAAAACTATATTAATTTCGTATATTTATTCACTCGCTCATTTGTAATAAAAAAATGTTACAGTTAAAAACATCGTTAAGTAATTTTTGATATCATTAATTCGGATATCCTTTTATCCGAACAGTAAGAAGAATTAAAATTTTAAGATTTCGAGTGCAATTCACAGGAATTTGGTTTTATTTTTGATTCTTTTCATTCGTAAATGGAATAGAAGGGTAAATGAATAAGGTTTATTTTTTCAGTCCATCCATCAACACAATAAATCACTTACTGTAAATTGAAAACTTGAAAAAAATTCCTATATTTTATTGGGAACTACTAGAAAACCAAGCCTGTTAAAAATTATTGATATCAGCTTTAATATTATTGATATACTAAGAAAAAGATATTTATACACTTGGAGGCAATATCTCACGCAAATAGAAAAAAATTCCTATATTTTATTGGGAACTACTAGAAAACCAAGCCTGTTAAAAATTATTGATATACTAAGAAAAAGATATTTATACACTTGGAGGCAATATCTCACGCAAATATTATCCGATCTGAATAAAATTAATATACTGGAACCTGCTATGGAACCAAGCGTATTGAAAATAATCAATATTGAATGATAAGATTTGGATGAAAATCATGTATATTATTGAGATTTATTAGAGAATCATGTATGCTAAAAATCGAATTGCTTATTATGAAATACAATCCTCTATGAATGTGGATGGCCCGTGGTGGGAATCGGATTTCCCAACAGCTTAATAACTTTCTGTTGGAAAGCAACATTAAACTACAAAGAAAATACGTCACTACGATTGTGAGGACTCGTGTATTTTTCAGGAGTTCACAGTAAATCCTCCATTTAACAATCTCCGTGTAGCAAGAGGCATAAAACAATAGAATGAAGAAATTTTTCAGAGATATACGGAAACAAACCGATTAAATTCAATTCTTCATCCGATGGCCGTTTCACAGATTGTGTGCAGCAAATAATAGGTTTTTCTAAAGCCCCATTTCTTAGTAACTTGCGTGGAAAGAGGTGTAAAACAGAAACGAATGGAAACAATGATTAAATTCACATGGTTGAAGAGTCAGCAAAAATGTCCAAGAGCGATCTTGTTTCAAATTAATTAAATATAAAATAGTTTGGAGATTCATAGGATTTTATGACACGATTCACGTATTAATGCTAAAAAATACAGATATCAATGCAAACATAATGATCGGCTTGAACGAAAAATTTCCGACTTTAGATTTAATTAATTAATTTTTAAATTATTAAATCTAAAATTAAATCAATTAATTTTGATTTCCAATCAGAGAAATTATATAATAGCTTGTTCAAGTTAAAATAAAACGATCTCGTTATAATCAACGTTGATATCATTAGAAGAAGTTTTAAAGCATATTTCGTCTCCTGGTCCACATGACATTTAACATTTGCCATAATCATCGGATTTAATAAATTACTAAAAAATATAAATAGATTTCCAATTTTAGAAATATTTGAGAAAGATTGCTCTACTTAAAAATATGGCGAAATGTATTAAAAGAAAGAATAGCTTTTAAATTAAATTTTCAATTCGGAAGACAAGGCAGGTGGGCCATACCTCCATATAAACAGGAAGAAGAAGAAATTAATTTTTTACTAAATCATATTTATATATAATATCGATCTGTATAGTATTGTAAATATCAAAATACAGATAGCCGACAATTGGGATGATTCAGACCAGTGGCGTAGTGCTAAAAAAATAAGTACCGGAACACTACCATACATGTACTTAGAACGCTACCTAACCTATGCATAACTACCTGTATATAGAAAAACTATACATCTATACATGTGCACAGGGAGTCAGAATAAAGTATGCAGAGTTGTGTGTGACAGCAGTATATGAATGCATACATATTTCATTGTATTATTTACTCTCGCTGTATGCAGTTTAATAAGTCTCTTTGTATACATTGCATTGTTCATTGAAGACTCATTAAAAATAAGATATTTCTGACGTTTTATCTTTAATTTAAAGTTATGAACTTAATAGTTTATAAGCAATTATTCAATTAACCTCAAAGATATTATAACAGACGTAATGTATTCTAAAAAATTGTAACAGTACGCGTTCCGGTTGGGGAATAAAGAACCTGCCCCACTACACCACTGGTTCAGACTATGCGCATTCATTAAATATTGATGTCTGATTTACAATATTAACATAGAATCTTGTAACAGAGAGTTACAAATGCGAATAAATAGAATTTTGTGGATAAAATATAACATTGCCACCAGGAGGATAAAATATGTTTTCGAAGTTGTTCCCCTGGTGGTTGCTATTATCAAAAATTTCTTATAAAAAAATTGAAAATGATTATAATCATACTGTTATTTCTACTCCAAATAAAATTTGTATTTTTAAATAAATAAAATAAAACAAAAATAAACAAAGGTGAGAATAATAATAATAATAATAATAAAATATAGATGTTGGTTTACAACGTTTAAAAGTTTATTTACTTGATTTATTTGTTTTATATATTTTTTGTTGATGATAAAGTATTATATTACTGGTATTATATAATAACATGCAGCATTGTCTCACTTTTAGTAAGGGAACAATATGGTTCCATAATGTTATGAAAGTGTAATCTCTATAGTCCATCTACCTCGGTGAGTTTTAATTCGGAATTTTTTGCCAAAAATTATTTTTCCACTTAATTATAAAATAAAAACGTAAAATAGCTTTTTATTTTATAAGTTTTTATATTAAAAAAACTTCAGTCTCAATTGTTTACGTAAATCGGGAAATTGTTATATAATAATAATATCTAAGGGAATAAATATATTGTTCAATTATTCATATTAGATGCCAATTGTTGATGGAAAATTTAGATTTCTTGCCAAAAGAAGATTTCAACGTTAATAAAAACATACAGAAACCTGATATTTCCAAACAAACGTACAGCATAATAAAATTTTCAATAGTTAATAATATAAACACTATTCTTGCTAAGAATTATCGCCATTGTTATGCTATTAGCAAAGAATTTCCTACGAAATTATGCATGATATAACAATGATTCCCAGTTGATTTCATTCATTTTTGGAAGCCGAAAAATATTAATGCTTAAAATTGTTCGTCAGATTTCTGTGAAGGATCTTAATGCGAAATATAGGAAAAGTTTTTCTAGGAATTGAGTGGAGAGATTTTTCCAGGTGACGACACATTGAAAGACATAACAGAGTTCATACATCTCTTATATAAATATTGTGGAGATTTGATTGCATATCGAGTATTTAAAAATGTCTTTATTATTATATACTGTATAATAAATAATCTAGAAAGAAGTAATCGCTTAATTTTTGGAATTGATTAAAAATGTGAGATTAAATGGTACACCTTCTATGTTGGATATCATAAAAAAAATCTATTAAATAAACATCAAACATCATTAGGGGTAAACATCAGGTTTTTAGACTTCACCATTTTTAGCGATTTTCAATTAAATATTAATTTTATTTCAAGTTCATCTTTATTTGGAATGACCTTGTTTCTGAGTTTCATAACATTTAACAAAATAGTTCAAAGTTATAAGTTTCAAAAGGATAAAACTGAACGATTAATAGATGTACTTCCTTTGAACTTTTCTTATAAATTTAAATAAAAATTCAATAATTATATCAAGATTTATTAATTATGAGAGTTTTTTTCATAAATTTGAATATCCACCATGTTCAAATGGTTTAAGTTATGGGATTAAAAAGATGTAACATGGGGGTCATTTTTAATGGCAATACATCTCTGCCGAAGTAATTAGTAAATTATTTATTTATTTATTAATCAAACTATTTTTGTACTAATAGCAGAACATTAAAATAATATAGGTAAGGATGAATTTTTTTAAAGCAGAAATCTAATTATTTGTTACTTAAACCGGTATAATATTAATAATCATTATCAAAAATAATTATTTTTTTAATAATTAACAATAAAACAGTAATTATTTTTGTCCTATTTATAAAATCAATTATTTATGCAGGGTGTTGAAATTAAATATATCAGGTCTTTATACTGTTTAATATTCGTTTTACGAAGGCATATTTGGTGAATATTTTTATCATATCTGAACAGAATATCAGATCAAAATTTTTAGATTAAAATCAATTTTGTAACTTTAAAATTTTATTAAGTTTTTTATTTATGTATGTTTAGATAAAAATTCATTAAAATGATTTTCGCGGTTTTATTTTTGATGAATTTTTTAAGTCATAAGAAAACGTTTCCTCTTCAGAAAAATTGTCATTTGTTAGCAAATTATCTTGATCTAAAAGCATTTCTTATGGGTAAAAAATCGCTTTAAAACCCACACGAAAAAGTTTTTTTTAAACAAATTTGGAGTAAAATTGACAATGGAGACAAATTTTTTATAGTTCTATATCTATGAATGCTTATCTTACTAGTTAATTTGCATCCCTTTATCAGTAAAAAAAAATTGCATTGCATAATTTCTGTTTTATATTTAACAAATTTGGAGTAAAATTGACAATGGAGAACAAATTTTTTATAGTTCTATATCTATGAATGCTTATCTTACTAATTAATTTGCATCCCTTTATCAGTAAAAAAAAATTGCATTGCATAATTTCTGTTTTATATTTGTTTAAAATAATTTTATTTTTTGGATATTTAACATATTTGTTTAATTTTTGTTTATATTTTGGTCAGTCTTTTCGTTTTTAACGTTTTTCATTACAAAAATTTAATTCTAGTAATTACAATAAGCTAACCATAACTTATACACAAGTAAGAAATATATTAAAAGTTTTATTCATAAATATTTATAAAAATAAATTAGACCCTTAATATCGTTATGGTAGAAAGATTTTAGAATTAAAATATTGAAATTGTATTCCAAATTTCATTTATAAAGCAAATTATTCAGTATTTATTTATTTAATTATAAAATATAAACAGATGATATTTTAGTATATAGTATTCAGCAAGATATTTATTAAAAATTTATCAAGTTTATACTATCAAGCATTTTTCCCCTCTCTAAAATAGTAAACCGTAAGTTGATTGAGGACAAAAATAGTAAACACGAGAGTAGTTTGATAAGTATAAGTTCAAATAAGTCATTTGATTATAATTAACGTACTTTCTATGTTTATCAAATGTGCGATTCCCCAAGAGGGTCATCATCCTATCAACTAAAAGCATCGAATGTTATCTATTCTATATTAATATTAAAAGGTTACTTAAATATATATAAATTGGTATTTAAAACTGTAATTATAGGTGATATAATTATTTAATGAAACTATTACGAGTGTTTTTTACTATATTTGATAAACTACTTTGACAATTTTCGTATTAGTCTCATCAGTAGATGTGTTTAGAAAATTTTAGTGGGTTTGTTAATTAATATATGAAATTTGCTAATATTCTCCTAGAAAAGCTCAGTCAAACAATATTGTTTAAAATTAGCAATGTTGTATTTCACTTTGACGACTAGCTGTTTTGAAGATTTAATTGCTTATATACATATCCATCATTTTGAAATGACTGAAGATGAATGATTACAAATAAGGCATCGCTTATGAATATAGTGCCATTTTCAAAGCCGGGAATTAATGAATTTTTTAGTTTGTCCAAAAATTATTAGGAGAAATTTGTAAAATTTATATGCCTGCTATATTTTTAAATGGTTAAAACTACGGAGTACTAAAGGGATGTGCTAAGAACACCTTTGCTTAAAAAAACACGTCTACTGAATTTCATAAAAATCTATCAATTAAAGCTATTAATGGGAATTTATATTGAAAAATAGCATTATGATTAAATGACTCATAATTTGTTTTCTGAAAAATAAAATAAAAAAATATTAGCTAAAATCTTCAATTAGACTGTAGTATAGTTAGGATTATGGACCCTTACAAAGAAAATGTAAGGATCCATAATCCCAACAACTCAAAGAAGCATGGAAATACAGTATACATATTAGGATTCACAGGAGAGATCGCAAGACCAACACATGAATAAGAGAACAAAACGAAATGGTAGCAATTAGAAACAGTAAGTGGCATTGGGCAGACCACATAGCGAGATGCATCGATAACCGATGAACAAAGAGAATTACCGAGTGGCAACCAAACAAGTGAAAAGATATCCAGGTATGCAATACAAACGATGGAGAGATGATATAAGAAAAGTAATTGGTTCCCAGTAGATGGAGATTGTACAATATAGATAAACCTGGAAACAAAAAAAGAGACATATATATTCAACAAAGATGAAATAGAAATGCTAAATATGATGATGAAAGTTGGGATTCTAAAATTTAAATTACAGTCGATTCTCGCTATTCGCGGTAGTTACGTTCTGTAAATTCTTCCGCGAATACTTCGTAAATTCTTCGCGAATACTGAATTAGCGAATAGTGAACCATTGCGCCTATGGGAAATATAGAGTTAGATTCCTGCGAACCTCCCAACATTTCCATATTTGGTTTATGTGTGTTTTTCTGTTTACAGATACCGTATTTAATTTGTATTACATTACTTATAAATAATTACAATATATACAGTGTACAGTATTACAATTACAATAATCTTTATTTAATTTTTAAAAACATTAACTATGTAGTAAATAAAATCTTTTTTTTGGATGGATAGTTTTTTGATGTTACAAGAAGTTTGAAGTGACAGCTGACACATTATCTTTCTGAACTACGTTAAAAAACTGCGTCAGCCTTGTCTGCGTCGCTTTTTGTCTCAGATCTAAAATTTCGGCGTAAGGAGCAAATGCGCAGGAAATTAGAAGCCTAAATTTGAGGCTGCAATCAAGCATAGGGTCACATTCTTCGATGAGACCTGCGGACGAATTAGACGCCTAAATTTGAGGCTGCAATCAAGCATAGGGTCACATTCTTCGATGAGACCTGCGGACGATATGAACAGGCTTTTGGCCTATCTGCGGTCTGTGGAAGCAAGAATAGGTAATGAGAAATTTTCCGACAAACCGACTCAGAGACTACATTTGGTAACAAACAACTTCCTTTCTCTCTCTCTCTCTTTCTCTCCAGAGAGAAAGAGAAAGGGTGTACATTGGTAACAGTATTTCGCTTATCAGCGGGAGTCCGCGAATAACGATTTTGTGTTACAAATAAATTTTTGCGAATAGTCGAATATGCGAATACGAAATCCGCGAATAACGAGAACTGACTGTATTTCTGATCGCAATTTACATCGCTAGATTGATCTATCAAATGATGTTTCTCATTTGCCAAAATCGAAAGGGATAAAAATATTTAACAAAAATATAAAATTAGCATATTGTAAAACAATTACATGCCATACGTATTCAAATTTTCTTGTAAAAATATTCATAGATTGCATTTCGAGTTTTATATATAAACTGCTGAAAATACTCTTCTTTATAGTCAGCAATTACTTTATTAAATTAATAAAATTTTACCAATTAATTTATCAATTTATTTGATATTTAGATTAGGAGTTGGCGCCATCCGGACATGCTTTAGGAACAACTGAAAGTTATGTTTTAATTTGAATAATAAATTATTTTGAATTATGGATATTTTACTGACGACAGAATTGACATATCGTGCCATCTATCAACTAAATTATAAAATATAGTATTGTTGATAACTGGTATTTCAATATGTTTTCAGAGTACCTTTTCTAAAGAACCAGTTGATTAAATTGGGTCATCAGAAAGAACTGCATGAAATTTGATAGTTATACATACTATTTACCGTTTAGAGTAGAAAATTATTCGAAACATTAAAACAATTGTAAATACAATATTTATAAGATGTATTGTCACGTATTTTAAATTTGTTCCTTTATACAGTAGATAATTAATTTTTTACAAGATGTCTTTTGATCTTAATTGAATAGTTCCTAAAACAATCATAATTCCTAAAAATATATTGAAGGCAATCAAAACAATTTTTGGAAAGATATCAATCATTCTATCGTTTCTTTCTAATCCACAAGATTTCAAAATATTGGCTGTTCTGAGTAACGATAAAACTTTCTTTTCATCGCATAAATCATATTATTTGATAGAATTTTTAAACATCTTTCAAAATAAATCAAAATAAAGTTTGGTATTTCATATTATATTTGTAGATCTTACTTTTCTGTTCGTAATACAAGTTCTTGGAAATTCTATTTAGTATCGGTGTTATTTCCATCAACATATCGAAAATGCTGTAGATGCTTTTTTCCTGTATTCTTCAAAACAGTTGATATAATTAAAATGTTTATAAAAAATAAAAATTAAAAGTCTAATAAATCGAAGTTATATTACAAGTAAAATGTAACACTAAGCATATAAATATATTGAATGACGACGTATTTGAGAACTATTTTAAATATTTCTAAAATTAATGAGCAAGATATTAATTAGCTAAGTATATTCAATGACTCTGGTGCTTTATCTGGATAGCCATCAATAGCGTGATAAGACATCTGCCTTTCATCTGGAAGTTCTGAGGATTCGGGATCATATACCAACAGCTTTTTCATAGGAATCCTGGTCTAGTTAGCCCATTTTTCTCCCATTCTTCACCTACCGGCTGACTCCACTATGGATACACACAGGCAGCTTTTGGTGAAATTTGGAATGCTTCATCATTTGATACCTTCCCATTCGAAGAGGAGTTTAAAACATTTCTTAGTTTTAATGACATAACTGGCATCTTTAATATATCATAGATGCCAATTATGTCATTAGCAGGATAGCTACTTTATCAGCATTCTCTTTATGTTTAAGTTTTCTGTCTCATTGTTCCTCCTTTTAGATATGTTCTTAATATTTATTGTTATCTGCATCTTACTTATCTGTCTCTTCTTCCTTAAGTCTAATTTACTGTATCAGCTCAACTCCCATTGAATGAAGTTATATTTGGATTATCTATAAAGTTATCAATAAAGTTAGATTTCTATGAAATCACATAATTATAATTTGGCGTGGATAAGAAATGAATCTCTGATCATTTTAACCTTTATAGTTTGAAAAATTGCATGTTTATATTATGTTGGGAATCATTGTTAAAATTATTATGCTTTTATCATAAAAATAAAACAAATATGCCGTAGCAGTCGCTGATAAAAATATTATTATGTCTCAGTAATATAAACAATGGTGACATCAAAATGCAACAATCAATGACGATTAACGTTATATCATAGAATCTAAAAAGACTTATAATTCAAAAAGATTTAAACACATTTCGTTATAACGTTCAAGAAATTTGTTCCACAAAATTTTCAAACTTGTTGAGCATCTGTTTAGAATAAATAATCCTTTAAGTTCTTAAATGAACTGATAGCTTCATGACAAAAGGTTTCTTTTATAGTAAACTGGCTATACAGGAGAAAATTTGCAACACAAATAAAAGCAACTATTGGTACAACTGTTGCGGAAATAAAACGAAGTGAATTACATACCTTTGCTGTATTGCCAGAAAGGTGGGTTGTCAAGCACTCTTTTTCTTGACTGACTTCAAAAATTTTTTAAAGAACAATTACAATTCAATATAAGAATTATAATTTATTGTATTTTTGCAATTTAGCGTATATAAAGAATAATGCAATTTATCAATATATCTCAAGCATTAAGCATTAAGAATCCTTGAAATTTTAACGAATTATTTCTTATTAATTTTTAGTATCTTACACCAACTCGTTACAAGATGGTGTAGCTACGGGTGCGTTCCAAACTTCAACAGACTAATCAGTGACGAATAAAAAATCTCAGCAAACCGTTCCAAAACTCAACAAGGTAATCAATGTTGAGCTCATCATATTCTCAACACAGTCATCGAAATCTACGGTAGTGTGTGTGTTGACACCGGTTTACACCGTTTATTCAACGTCGCGGAAAAAGTAGTTCATACTAGATGATAAGATTTTAAAAGTTAGAGAGTAATAAATCATTATCATCGTCGTTGTTTATACATTTAAATGCATTTTAGTGCTTTCTAATGATGCTAATGAAGTTATAATATTCATTATTGTCTTCTTCATCATCACGTTAGCCGCCGTCTTATCTCCACACTCAGCAAGTCGTTCCAGAAACAAACTGATATTGAGTTATTTTTGACGTCAAAAGATCCTAATCACTGATGACTTACTGTTGAGGTTTGGAATGCACCCTATTTGAAAATCCTAATCACTGATGACTTACTGTTGAGGTTTGGAATGCACCCTATTTGAAACAGTTACAGAAACAATTTAAAATGTAAAATAAGCTATATTTTTGAAATTATTAGGTACACAAAAAATGATATATTATATTTTTAATTAAAAATATAAATAGATAAAAGTAATTGATATCCCTTTAGAACTTAGTAAAAATTCGTTTTTTTAAATTCTGTTTTTACAAACATAAGGGAAGAAACCATCAGCCAGTTAGTTGAATGAAAAATGGATGTCTCCATAAATGAATTTACATAGATAATGTTTCTTTTGAAAATTCTTACTAGGATTAATAAAGTAATCAAGCCTAAGCAGTTGGAGATAGTTTGGCCGGATTAGTTACGTGGAGAAGGTTTGGATTCAATCCATAGGATCCGGGATCGAATCCTATCGTTTCCCTTCAAAAAATTAATATAAGAGAGCTCAGTGTTCCTCTATCGAATCCCTTCTACAGTCCCACTATAAAACTGAGTAACCTCTAATAAGCATAGATTGACTCTTTCATTTAATAATTAGATGATTATGAAAGTAGCATAGAGAAATAAGAGAGATATGGAAGAAAAATTACAATGAAAGGTTATATTTCGGCAGCGAATTTAGAAACATAGTAACCAATGCAAATTTGTATCTCACTATTTTCTTTTTAGAGTTTGGAAAATATATTCGCTATCTTCTAATTAAAAATATAGCAATAGGATAATTCTGCAAAATTAATTTATTCCTCTTTTTATATTCTATTAAAATAAAAACTATCTTATCTTCAGTAGGCTGCTGTACTTAAACTAATTTTGACTATTATAGAAAACGGAAGAATCTAAAATTATAAAATGAATCCTTTGTCATAAATTATTTAACAGATCGAACAATAGATAAAAAATATGTATAAATATTTTACTGCAAATAAAATGCAAAAGAATTGATAGTTAATTGTGGCAATTTTAAATCAATGTAATTCATTTTAATTGTTGTAATTTTCCTAAAAATCTTAATTTACAATAGAACATGAGTATATTAAAGCATTAATTAATTTTTTCCTGATATATAGTACAGCAAATGTAAAATTTATAACAGAAAATTGTGTTAAAACTTTTAATTTCTCATTATCCATATACACTATCTATATATATTTCGTTTAAAATTTAAATAGAAAAATATTATAAAGAAATTTCTATTTGCTCATTTCTTGCTGTCGTAATTTAAATCTTTGCACTTTTCCACTGACCGTTCTTGGGAAATCTTCTACAAATTCAATCTAAAATTAAAATAATTTCAATATTTTAAAAATATATTATTTTAAACTTTAAAA
>AYEL01077275.1:0-15000 GCA_000484575.1 Olivierus martensii
AAATTAATATAACTATCCGAAGAATCAATCTGCTTGTTGGCCTCGGTGGTCTAGCGGTTATGACGTTGGGACGTTAGCCCAAAGGTCCCCGGTTCGATCCCGGGCCGAGGCAGATTTTTTCTTCGGATAAATTAGTTAAAAATCCTAGTTCAATTATTAATTAATAGATGGCGCCACTCATTGATTTGTAAAATTAATAATTATTCTAATTACGAGATGGCGCTAACATTAGTTCAAATTATTTCCGTTACGGTTTCAAGGGCTAAAATTTGGCTTGATAATTTAGGTTTATTTGGATATAGTTCCCTTGAAGTTATTATTTAAAAAGTTAAAGTAGTCATACAGTTAATATGTCTAAGCAAAGAGATCTTAGTCTCAAAGAGAAACAAGAAATGTTGGCAAGTATGATAGCATGCCTAGATGCAGTCAAAGAGAGGCTGCTGTGAAATTGGGAATTTCTCAAACAGCTCTGTTCACTATATTGAAGTAGAGGGAAAAGATAGCTATGGAGATCATTAGTAACGAAAATCCGTCAAGAAAGCGGAAACGAAATGGGAAATCAGAAGAAATTGAAGCTGCCCTTTTAGAGTGGTTCAAGAATGCAAGAATGATGAAGGACCTAACTCCCATGCAATTTTATGTGAAAAGGCATAGCACTTCGCAACCATGTTTGGAGTTGAAAATTTTTTTGCAACAGATGACTCAATGGAAGGAACGCAACAATATCATTTATAGAAAGTTGCACAGCAAAAAACAGGATGCAGACAATCACTCGACAGACAGTTGGAAGAAGAATGTTTTTCCGGAACTGCTCAAGGAGTATAAACCCAAGCAAATTTTTAATGCTGACGAGACTGGTCTATTCTACCGTGCCCTGCCTGAACATATATTGATTGATGTTCAAGAATGAGTCCAGGGCAGGGAGTAAAAAAATTAAACAAAGAGTAACTATTCTTTTAACATGCAATATGACCGGATCTGGGAAGAAAATTCCATTAGTGATAGAATCAAGCAAAAATCCTTGCTGCTTTAAAGGAGTGAAGAACTTACAAGTGCATTAAACAATAGCAAAGCTTGGATGACTAAAAAAATTTTCACCAATTTTCTTCAAGATTGGAATAAGGATCTGGAGAGAGAAAATTGTTCTTTTGTTAGACAACTATTGCGCTCATCCCACAGACCTAAAATTTGAGATCATCAAATTGATTTTTCTTCCTCCAAACGCCACAAGCATTATTCAACCTTTGGATCAAGGGATTATAAAATCATTCAAATGCCAATACAGAAAAGAAATCGCTAAGATGGCGATTACAGAAATTGAATCCTCCTTTTCTGAAGAACCTCGATCTGCTAACGACATTGCGAAATCCATAACACTCTTAGATGCAATTCATACAATAAAAAATGCTTGGGATACCATTACAGAAAATACGATCTACAATTGCTTTAAAGCAAGTGGATTGAAGGAAAAGTCTGTGGCAGAAATCTTCTCGGTGGAAGAAACAGAAATCTTTGAAGACGACTTTCTCCATTACATGTCCATCAATCACAATTTGCCAACTTCAGGTGAAAAATCAGACTAGAAGGAAAAGTCTGTGGCAGAAATCTTGTCGGAGGAAGAAACAGAAATCTTTGACGAAGACTTTCTCCATTACATGTCCATCAATCACAATTTGCCAACTTCAGGTGAAAAATCAGACCGTGAAATTGTTGAGGAAATCATGGAATCACAGCAGCGCCTTCTTGTGACGAGATGTCTGATGATGAAGAGGCCACTGACTCAACACCACCGCCAACTGCAGCTGATGCCCGACGAGCTTTAGACATTCTGCGTAGAACTTTGGAACAAAAAGGGGGTGATACTGAAAGTTACAGTCAATTTTACAATTTTAAGAATACTATTGAAAGATTAATCATAATAAATTCCAAGCAAACCAAAATCGAACATTTTTTCACTATCCAAAATTGATTTTTAAATTGTATCTGTACTACTGTACTACTTTATTTGTAAAATTAAACTAACTTAATCGCATTACTATATCGTATTTTATAAGTCTCGTTTTAATTATGTTGTCTGTGAACTGGATTTTGCAAAATTTTAGATTGCCGTTTTTTGAAATCAGCCAGTTAATAAAATCAAAACAATTCAGACAAAAGTGATTTTATAAAGCGGTGGGCACTGTATTTTCTTATGAAATGTAATTTATTCTTAACAAATGCATAGGATACAACTATTTTGAACATAATCCATCCAGTGAAATGATCAGATGCATAAATCAAATATGCTCTTTCTCAGAGAACAATTATTATTACTGCATATCTATCTGGTAATATCATCTTTTCCTTCGAATGTGTAATAATTTGTAAGTTTTATTTGTGCTTAGTTAATATTCAAAACAATGGCCTGTGTTAGCATTACAGAATTATCAAGAAAGCTTGTACTGGTGCTTTTGAAATCTTTTGGTCATCTCTCCCATTCATTTATATATTGATACTAGTGTAAGGGAGAGGTTATTACAGGTTCCACTATAATAGGAGAAGAATATCTTAGACCTATAAAATAGAGCATTTTTCTTGAATGAAATAAGATGCATAATCACATTGTATAGATGTAATTATGCAAGACTACATGTTTCTTCATCAAGTTAAAGAAACTTCTTTACTTTAAATTTAGGGAAAAAATATTTATCAATGAAAATCTATATTTTTTATTTTAATAGGTTTTATTTAGAAAATATAGATTATATTTATAACTTATTCTTATTATAATAGGATATTTTATTCCTAATTAATACCACTTTTATATCATTTTATCATCAATATTTATGAAATAACAACAAATACAATGGGTCTTCATTTAACATTGGGGTTAAGTTTTTGAAAAGTGCAACTTTAGCTAAAACAATATTAACTGAAATTAAAATCTCTATTAACCTAGTGTAAAAGTCAGGGTCACGTTCCTAGAATTTGGTTTTAGAAGAGAATATTTGTTAATTTTTCTCATCTAAACATTACTATATTGTTCATTAATAAAATTAAATAGAATAAAAGCATGATTTAATTATAAATTTTAATCAAAATTTTGCAAAGCATTTATATATCATGCCTTATAGATAGAGAAAATTATTTTCTGATAAAAAGATAGGTTATAAATCACAGATGTTATATCCATGATTAGTTTTTTAATGCCAGTTCTTAATCATTCACTAATCTCTAAACTGACATGACATTCCATAGATTGCTAACACTCATGGAGATCTGCTGAATTGTACAGGATAAGAATTGATGGCCCTGGCATAGACATCTTGTATAAATTTTCCAAGAGATATTTTTCTAATTTGAGTCTGGGTCTTCTGATTGGAAAGTTGAAGTATTTCTGCCTGTCCAATTTAGTCAAATATCTTATCTGCTGTATAATTTCATTAAAATATATTGTTATAGACAATATTGTATATGTCTTTCTTTTTTTTTCTTTTGTATGGTAAGCTTGGTGGCTAAATTTTGATTGCCCCTTTCCACTCAAATAGAGTACTAAGGGAGCTGTTCTGGGCCAAAATTAAAAGCAAAATGTAGAAAAAGCAAAGAACCATTCCAACTTAACCTATGTGATGACATGTGTGAAAGTAACCCAACCCATTCCATGTTAGATAGAAGATTAGAACTATGTTAGTAAAAAATAAGTACTATGTTATTAGAAACCTAAAACTGTGTTAGTAATATATCTAGAAAGTATGTGAAGAAGGGGAATTTAATTTAATCTGGTAAAAGATTTACAACTATGTTAATACCTAAAACTAATAAGTTTTTTTTTATTATTATTATTTTTATTTATTTTTTATTTTTTTATTTTTAATTAAATAAAATGTTAATGTGTTAGTAACTTAGGACTAGACTTATATCTATAAAGTAATTGGGAACAATAGAACTATAGGTTAATATTATATATGTCAATTACTGCTCATATAAAATATGGCTATTTTGTTTTCTACGATTAACATGGGTTTCCACCTTATTTTCTTTCTACTATGAAGGAAAGTATAAGAAAATAGGATTTTATTTTTGTTCTTTAAAATCTTTAATTTTTTTAATTTAACTTTTGCTAGCAATATAATAATGAAATGAGATTAAATGAGGACCTACTACAAATGCAAATAAAATACTAACATTTTAAATAGATATGGCACACTAACTACATTCTCCTTGAATTGTTTTTCAGGAAATTTCAATTTCATCTAAGTATCAATCTTATGTATTTTATATTAATCTTGTTGAAGGGGTGTGTATCCTTTCTTGCTGACCAAAATCAAGACAAATCAGCTATGATTATGCTCACTTTTCAATACAAATCAACAATACAAAAAAGCATGGAAAGATTGTTTTAGTCTTTATGTCATGCTTTTTGATATAAAAGTCATATATTTCTAAAAATATACATTAAAAACTATAATATATAGAAAAATAATGACTCAAAATTAATTTTTTTTGCTTACAAAATGAAAATGAAAACTGTAATAAATATGTAATTTTTCTTAACAAATTCACAATAATAATGCAGTAAAGATGATTTGAATAAATTTGATTTTATAAATCATTAATTCTAAATATAGTTCAAATTTCATGGCTTGTAGCTTGTGTTATCAGAAGACATTATATTAATCTACTCATAATAACTATTTGATGATCACAAAAGAGATATATATAATCTTTAATCTAATAAACAGAAGCAATAGTAAATAGTTATTCACTAAAATAAATATAATCATTACTTCACAATACAAAAGACAGAAATTTAACCATTGCAAAACACTTAAAATTTTTTATTTTCTGATATGAATTGACAGATTATTAACATCATAGAAACATGAAGGTGGTAAGAATCTATGCAAGATCTAAAAAGAAAGAGTGCTTGTGAGATATTTCCAGTCTTACACTAATTTTATTAAATTATGTATTTAACAAAAAGTAGATTATGTTTAATTTAAGGAGATAAAAATATAGTTAACTTTCATTCAATGAAAAAATAAAAAATTAGTGAGTAAAACATAACAAAATCAGAAAAAAAAAGCATATTTACCTGATGCAAGTCTTTCCAATCGCCTACCATGCTCTGGTGGTACTGCATACCAGGATTTAGGGGCACCAAAATGAAGATAATTTATACTATATAAATCCATATCTTCAGTATGCCAAGCAAAAGTAGTTTTCCACATGCCAAAATATAAATAAGCAGTATTTACTCCTTCAATACGAATACCATAATCTTCATTTACAAGATCCAAAATCGTATTCAAATGATTAATGTTAAATTCCTGCATAAAAATTATGTATATATAACAATATAGTATATAAAAAAAGAAAATGTAATAATAATAATAAATTAATTTTATATATTACACAAATTAATACAGTCGAAGCCGGTTATAAGGGAATCAAGGAGACCTACACTTTTTGTCCCTTATAACCGGATTTCCCTTACATCTGAATGCGCAACAAATCAGCGCATCATCGGGTGGGCAAAGAAAACATTGAAGAGTTTTTAACTAGGATTGTTATTTCGGTTTTAACCGAATATGATTATTTGAGTTGTGTAATTATTCAATTACCGGTTATGGATCTTGTATCTGTGGTATACATAAAATGGGAAATAATTAATACTAGATATTATCCACTCATATAAACGAGTGGAAATCCTGTCATTTAATATCATAATCTAGGAGTATAACTCTAAAATTTCTATGAACTTATATAACAAATTACAAGATAGTGCCATTTTTAGGGTACAGTGCCACCTACGGATTTTGTCTTTTTAGAGGAACTACAATTTTAATTTAATTTGTATTATTCATTTTTAAACTATTAAATACTGACAGAAAATTTTGCGGTCGGGAATAGAGAGAGGAAAAAAAGCAACAAATTGGCTTTTTATGATATTATTATTTTTAAATAAATTACACTAATGGCCATCAGAGGCAAAGCAGGATGAAAAGTAGGTCATCATAAGGAAGAGTACAGAAAAATGAAAAATTATCTCCCTTATAGCCGAATTTTCCATTATATTAGAATCCACTATATCTGACAAAAAATATACACAAAACATAGGTGTTTTGGCATGACCAGATGCGTTTGTTCCTTATATCCGACTCCCTAATAACCGGCTTCAACTGTATTTGCTTTTTAAAAAGGATTATTATTTTAATATAATTTCTTAGCCATTTTATTATGCAGCTTTTTCTCCAAAAATCAATAAACGTTTATAATTTTCATTGGATAATGGTTATCAATAAATCAGTGTAAACTGACATGAAATTTAGTATAATGTTTTAATATAAAAAGCTTCCATATATTTGAAAAATATATAAAACATGAATATAAAATGAATAACTGATAAAAAAAAAAAAAAAAAAAAAAAAAAAAAAAAAAAAAAAAAAAAAAAAAAAAAAAAAAAAAAAAAAAAAATATACAGTCCTATTTGTCTAATTAGACATTAGATGCTTTGGCTATTTATAAAAAATATAAATGATTCTTTTTAAGGATTTAAAGTGCTTATTTGAAAATTACATTCAAATTTTTAAGTGACGTAAGTCTGAAATTCAAGTTTTCAAATTCACATAAATGAAAAAATGCTTTGAAACTCAATCTGTCTCATCTGTCTATGTATACTTTATTAAAAAAAAATATTCCAATGTACATACCTTTACTTGTGGATCATATAAAGAACCAGAAACATCAGCTCCATATATTGGAGAATTATAAGAAATATTTTTCCAATATTTTCTTTCTAGATCTTCATAATCAAAATGTGATGGTGTTTGATATCTAAAATATTTATTATTATAATCAATTATTCAACTTTAAAATAATTTAACAAATTAACTAGTTATTAATTTTAATACAATAGCTCAATCAGGATTCCTTCATATGGTGTGATGGGACAGAATATGTCCCAAGAAATCTTTTTTTATATAACATTTGAAAAATTATAGCTACAATCTGTCTTTCATGTAGAGCTGATATTATGTTAAGCACATGCATATAATTTCTGCTATGTTAGAAGTTGAAATCTGTTATTTCAAGTCAAACTTTGGTTCAATATAGAATACTTCTACAGATGAAATTTGTATAATTGTGTTTGTAAGATGAAAATAAAAATTAATTTTTTGAATTATTTTTTAGTATTACAATATAATGATGGTGTAAAGTATGTATCACTGCAAAAAGAATCCAACATTTATATTCACAATGTGAAGAAAATGTTGGATATAAATAGTATAAATTTTTAAATTATTATAAATTGAAGTACATTTTACACAGTTGATTATATAAAAATCTTTTATTTGTAGTACTTTTAGTTAGTCGAAACTAAATGAAAGTACTACAAATAAAAGACTTTTATATAACCAACTGCATAAAGTGCTTCAATTTGTAATGTTTTAAGTGTTTAGGATAAATGCAGTAATTGAGAATGAAAGTATAAATTTTGTTTGTCTTTGTAATGTAATAATTGTATTTCAATTAATTACTAATAAAATTTTTTAGATGTATGATGATTAGATTCTATTTCATAAAAATAAATTTTATTGTGTCTATTTTAAAGATTTAATTAATTCTGAACAAACAATGCATATTTAGTTTTATATAACTATATTAAATATCATCTATAATTGTGTATAAGTACAGTGCCATATGTCCTTTATTTCACTTCTCTGCCCTTTAGATTTATTTTTTTCTAAAATGACCATTTTGCCTTTATTTTGTGAATTAAAATAGTAAATTGAATAATGATGCATAACAGATGGTTCACAGAAACATAACAATATCATGTTTTTGTGCTGTCATCTGTGAAAACATTGAAGAATGACAACAAAATGATGAGTTCTGCCAATGTAGATGGGTTAGAATTTTTAAATATTTCACAGAAAAACACATTTAAAAATATTTTAAAAATTGTCAAATTTTGTTGTGTCTCCCTGAATCTAATGCCCACACTGAATGAGTATTTTCGTTAGTGAATATATGGGCCACTGAGAAAAACCCAATTAAAAGCTAAAGCATTGGAAGCATGTATTTATTATAGAGTTTTATGAATTTTAAAACAAACCTGATTTATTAAAAAAGTTCATTCTTGAAAAAAATATCAAAATTAAATTTTTTAAAAGTAATATTATGATGTTTAAAGCATTCTGTTGTTCATTATATTGTGTTTATTATTGGTATTGTTTACTATTACAATCAAATCCTGATAAGACGTCCCCCATTAAGCTGCCACCCTTGCTGATTGCCAAGAAATTTGGCAGGATGGATCTTCCCTATGTTAATGAAATAAGCAAACTCCAATAAGATGCCAGCTGCCAATAGAAATATCTAAAAAAATATTCCTTTTGGTATTGTATTTGTCCTCGTTAATCCGCCAGGGGCATGTAGGGTGACTTACATCCCGAAGTTCACAGTACTGTATATACAGTATTAAAAGCTCTCTGGACTCATTTGTAACCAGTGGGTGGGAGAGATGGAGTTAACAGTTAATCATGTGTCTCTTTAAGCCTGGTCACACCTAGGTTGTAGAAAATAAGATCCCATAAGAACCAGATCGTTTCTATTGTTTATTGTTTACCTAGCAAATAAGGATACTGTGCAATAAGCTGTGTACATTGTATTTTACAGAGTACTCAAAATAGAGGATCAGAACAGCAGATAGATATATTTTCTATATAGTATATACAGTATGTGTACTATACCAGTGTTTCCCAAACTGTGTTCTGTGGAACACTGGTGTTCCGCAGAAGATCTATAAGTGTTCGTAAAAAATTATGAAAATTAATATAAGTCTCATATGATTTAATTAAAATACTGTGCCAAGTTTGTGAGGAAGTTAACTTGGACCTGTCCTATTTTTATTTTATTATGCACTCTATTATTTATTTATCGTTATTTTCCTATATGCTAACGTATTATATTTTAGTTTAAAAGTTAACTTACTTCCCCCTTTTCCATCGTAGTTGGTTATCGTTGAAGAGTTAACTTACTTCCCACGTTCTCCGCCTCCGTCGTTGGCAATCACGTGACACGGGATCGGAACCCGTATCCGGAAGAGCTATCCCGGTTAATAATGTCGTATCTACATAATAATTACCACTGAACTGATATGTGAAAATAAGAATGATCCGTATCAGTAATTTTGTTCGATACATAAATTTAATTGTAAAGATAATGACATGAATGAATTACTCTGTAAACTAATAAAAACTTGTTGTGTGTAAGTATGCAAATGAGCGAAGTGCGGGATTGTAAGAAGTTTAAAGTATGTAAATGAGCGAGTGCGGCGGTGTTCGTCACTCGAGAGTATTAACTATGTAAATGAAGCGTATAAACTAATAACTTTGAACTTGTTACATATAAGTATGTAAATGAGCGAAAGTGTGGAGTGTTCGTCACTCGTGTATAAAAGAACAACGCAATCGACAAGTACGTGATTGTAAGTCACCCGTATAAAAGATCGACGCAGTCGACAAGCCGAGAGTACTGTATAAAAGGACGACGCCATCGACAAGCATTTGAGGTGTTGTAATAACTTTGAACTTGTTACGTATAAGTATGTAAATGAGCGAGTGCGGCGGCGTTCGTCACTCTGTATAAAAAGGACGACGCAATCGACAAGCATGACAACTTTAAACTTGTTACGTATAAGTATGTAAATGAGCGAGTGCGGCTGTGTTCGTCACTCGAGAGTATAAAAGACGACGCAACCGACACGTTGTGCTGTTCGTCACTCGCGTATAAAAGGCGACGCAATCGACAAGTTTTTGAGTTTCGTCACTCTAGTATAAAAGAGCGACGCAATCGACAAGTTTTTGAGGTGTTGTTTGGTCGTATAAAAGAACGACGCAATCGACAAGTTTATTGAGGTGCTGAATTTCCAGACGTAGAATTGGTGAAAGTGACAATTTATCAACGCAGTCGACAAGCCGATTGAGGTGCTGAATTTCCAGACGTAGACGACGCAATCGACACGTTTTTTGAGGTGCTGAATTTCCAGACGTAGAATTGTGTCAATCGACAAGTTTTTAGAGGTGCTGTTTGATAACGAGAGGTGCTGAATTTCCAGACGTAGAATTGGTGAAAATGACAATTGAGTTTCATGTAAGGATCGACTATTATTTGAAGTTTGTATCGGAAGTGGAGGTAGTAGAATTTAGTATTATTTAAGGTTTGTTTCTTGTGGATTTTGGATATTTGACTTGGATTAAATAAGTTTTGTTGTTTATTTCATTGTGCTTTATTTCATTTAAATAAAGCTTTAATTAACACTTTTGTAAGTGTTTTTGAGTCTATTAAATTTATATTTTCTTATTATCTAACTTTTTTGAGTATTCTCTTCAATTTCTTAGTGTAAGTTCTAACATCGTTTTTGTTCGTTTTACTGCTCACACTTAATCGGTACTTTTAGTTTAAGTTCCGATTTCCGTTTTCGTTTCGTCGATTAGACGTTACGTTATTGTTAGATTGTTTTGTAGTGAATTATATTTAAGTTAGAACTTAGAAAAGACCTGAGCTCAGGCAGAACTCTGGAATTTGCAGAGTTGCTAACTGTTAGGCTTAGCTGATAAGTACATAGTATTGACATTCGTTCTAATCTGCGACTTTGCAAGTTGAAACTAGTGTTGCTAGTTTATTTTACATAATTATAATTTGATAAAAAAATATTTTTTTTGCCTAATTTATTTATTTATTAATACAGGTGTCCCTCGCTTTATGTGATTAATTGGTTCTACGAAATAATCATGTAAAATGAATTGAATTTAGCATGGGTGAGATAGGGATAGAGGTTTCTTCAGAAGGGGAAAAAAACAAAATGATAAATTTACATCTGTGAACAAAAGATCAAATTTTAATGAATGAATGGTTGGATGACTGATTTTAATTAATACAAGTCATAAATAACTAGGCACTACATAATTCTGACAATCTTCAATTCAATGTTGAATGGACTGGGTCTGGTGAGTTTGGATCATCACTCTGTTGCTCTCGTGAAATTTCTAGGCTGATATGATGATGATCTTTAATTTTTTTAATGAAATAGTCAAGACTCAGCTGACAGGCAGCATTCTTCCTCTCTCTATAAAGTTCTTTGTAGCAAGCCAAAGAATTCTGACTTTCTCTTGAAACTTTACACTTCTAGTCTCATTAGGATCATATTTCTTCAATTATTTTGAAACACTGTCAATATGTTTCAACAAAACAAATGACTGAATTTTTTAAAGTTGTTTGATGGGCTCAGCAACAAAGGGCTCCTGACTTTCATCCTTCATGTTGTTTTCCATTTCCAGAAGCTCTTCATTATTTTGAACTCTGATGAGTGGTACTCAAGCAGTTCATCCAAATGAGATAAACTTTTAAACAAAAAATTTTTTTTTAATTTAAAAAGTTAATTTACTTTTTAAAATCACGTTATAGCAAAAACGCGTAAAGTGAGATCATGTATAGCGAGGGATACCTGTATCTACCTATACTATAAAAAAACCAAAGTGTTCTGTAAAAATTTCAGAATTTGTGAAGTGCTCTGTCATAGAAAAAGTTGGGAAATGCTATACTATACAATGAAGTATACAGTTTTTTAGAAATGTTAAGTTTGGATGCTAAATATAAATGTAGTGTATTTTATTAAATTTAATAAATTTGGAGTTTATATTCAGTTCTATACTACATGTGTTTTCGATAAACTGCCAGCCCTGATTAGCCATCAAAATCATTCCCAAATGGATGGTGGCATCTTATCAGGGTTTCACTGTATTTTATAATAAATGTTATAAGGCTTTTCAGTTTTAGTGAAACAAATAAAATGCAATCTGCTTTTTCTTATTTGTTGTTTATTTTCTCCAAAAAAATATGGTCACTGTATGTGTAAGCCAATCCATATATAAGTTGCTCTCCCAATTGTCCTAAAAATGGTAAAAAATGAAAACCATATATAAACCAAATCAAAAATTTCAAGAGAACCATTTTTTTTTTATATATATTTTGGATTGTATGTTCTTTATTTATTTGTGTCAAGTTATCTCCTAAATGATAGAAGCTAAAACTATCAAATTCTGCATGGTTTTTCTTTTTATTCAATTTATTTAGAATTATTATTATTAAATAATACTGAATAATCAAAAATAACCACAATTTAATAAATTAGTCAATAGATGGCATTATGTGTCAAATGTATTCAGCATGAAAGGTCTGCTTAAGTGTCATCTATTGATTAAGTTAACAAATTTTTTAGATTTTTTAGATTATTTGTTTTTTAGAAAGTTTATACTTAATAAAAATTAATCTTTCTTTGAATTTTTCTGCTTCTGCACTATTGAAAAACAATTACACTCAAAAATTAGCACAAGATTGTCAAATAAAGTAATTTCTGCAATCTTGTGCTAATTTTTGAGTGTAAAAATTAATCGATGGATAACCCAGTTATTTAATAATGTTCAAAATTTTTGATATAGTAATAGAATATACCATGAACTTTGCTTAATAAAGATTTTATCTATCTGTTATTGCATTACTAATGTAAAAATTTTGTGAGAGATCAGTTGAAAATTTACAAAGAACAAAGAGTTAAAAAACCTCCCTTAGAAAAATATTGCATAGTAAAAACAATGAGGAAGAAGATTTTGCATATTTGTTCAACAATACTGTTAACAGCCAACTTAGTATTTAGTAGGATCGCCTTTGGCCTTGATGACAGCTTGGATTTATGCTGGCATACTTTCTGCCAGTCTTTTGCAGTACTCAGTGTCAATTTCTTCCCAGCATGAAACAACTGCAGTCTTTAGCTCATCTTTAGTTGTTGATTTCTTATGCTGCACAAGTTTCTTCAATGTCCCCCAACAATTCTCAATAGGGTTTAAATTTGGGTTGTTTGCAGGCTACGGTCCATATTTGGCTGTGTACTGTCTGAATATTGCTGTCAGACAGGAACTTGCAACATTCCTGGTTCGATGACACAATACATTGTTGTCCTGAAAAATGCAGTCAGAGTCCCCGAATTGTACTTCAATAGTGGGAATGAGAAAAGCTTCCAGAATTTCTTTGTAGTCTTCCAAATTCAATGTTCCTCTCACAATACACATTTTCCCCATTCCATTACTTGATAGACATCCCCAGATCATAACATTGTCAGGAAATTTTCGGCTACTCAATATGCAATCTGGGTGGAAGTTTTATTGTGACCTTCTCCAGACAAACATACCAGAATCATCATACAATATCAATGTTAGCAATATGCTAACATTGATATTGTCATGAATGATGGAGTACTATTATTTTTTCAAATGAAACTGGAATCAATATTAGCATATTGCTAACATTGATTCCAGTTTCATTTGAAAAAATAATAGTATTCCATTTTTCTACAGACCAGTGGTGATATGTTTTGGCTCACTAGAGACATTTTCTTTTATGTTATTTCATCAGATAGGGCTTTGTTTTCATCTTGCAAAATCGAAAACCATGTCCTTTAGTCTATTCCACAGAGTTTTGTTGGAAACATCAGCCCCTGCTTTCTTCCACTTTATGTTGATGACTCTCAATGATTTTTTTCCTCATTTTCAAGGCCAGTCTTTTCAAAAGTCGATCTTGAATCTTGCTTGTCTTGAATGGACATCCACTTCTCAGCTTATTTGCAAGACCACATGATGTTTGGAAGGTTTTCCATGTCCTGCTGACTATTCCCTGATTGCATCCCACTACTGTTGCAACTTTATATTGTTTTTCTCTCTCTCAACAACTGGATCTTCAACTTTCATTTCTCAATTGTCAGTTCCTTGTTTAGTACCATTCTGCCTAATCAGATGCTTTCTCATTTACCACCCCTTCAATTTATAGCTGAACCCAGATGTCAAGCATTTTGGTATGCAAATTGGAACAAGTGATATTCCAATCAGATTGTAAATATCTTTTCATTATGCAAAACTTTTTCCCCATCATTTTCACTATTTCTAATGTGAAGTTATCTTTAAATGTTTGTTCTTTGTTAATTTTCAACTGATCTCTCACAAAGAGTACTGATCACACAAGTAGTATAATAGTAGACAAATAAAATATTTATTAAACAAAGTTGATGGTGTATTCTACTACTGTATAAAAAATGTTTGAACATCAAAATTGTTAAGCTATATCACCATATGTAAAATGGTGATATAGCTTATTTTTTTCAGAGGCTGTAGAATTTCTGCCAGAAACCAAAGTATGACTCATGGCATAACATGTGGCAAATGTTTCTAATCATCTCCTTATCAGACTTAAAGGTTAGATGCTTTAGCAAAAAGTGATATAGCTCTAGACAGATGTATTCAATGTTGATCAGATACAGTGACTCATAATGGAATATAGACAACATTTCTTGGGGAAATCACTACTGTGCTTATGTCCTCCAGGAAGTTATGGATTGAGCAGACGGAGAGAGATTGTATTCTTATCTTTTTATGCCTTCAGCACATCATGCACCCAGCTTCTTTTCCATCAGGTAGCATACATGAATTTTTCCACAATGAGTCTTGTTACAACAAGTGTTTTATGTAATTTAAGGAAATCAAACAGACATGGGCAGGCTGGCACCTTAACCATTGTGTTTCTAAGAAACTGTCAAATTTGATTATAAGATTCTGAAAATTAATTAAGGAAAAAAATTAGGTTTAATATTCCTTTTCCAGAGGGAACACAATTTTTAATAAAATTAAAAATAATAAAAGATCAATAACCCCCAGAGAGGAAGACAGGTGTATATAAAATTGATCTGTTATATAAAGACATGATTCAGGAAAAGTGCTAGTAATGGTGTAAATGAATGATGTTTTCATAAATTTAAAGAATTGTAAAGAGTGATTTAGTAAACAGTTTTCATTACGGAACCCATGGTTGGAAATGTGAAATGGTGGTCACACAGCTCTAATAGGATTAGAAGTCATGTCACTGCTAATCATCAGAAATAAAAGAAGTAGAGTAATGCAAGCATGGAGA
>AYEL01077275.1:20000-21173 GCA_000484575.1 Olivierus martensii
TTATGGTAATTATTTCAATAAAGCTAATAAACATAAAATAATTTACTTATTTAAATCATTAATTTGGTTAGATCAGACATCTTCCAATAAAACAAAAATTTACTATCATTCCTTAAATTTATATACAGATAAAAAATATATTAGAAATTTTTACACCTGGAATAATGTGTAATCATTGTTTTATAAAGTCAAATAGTGTCAGTGCCTTTCTGAGAAAATGTATGGCCCAGGACAACTAATATTTTTGAGGCCTTTCAAAATTTAAAATAAAACTGTGGATAAGAAAATAAAAACAACAATATTTAATATTTATTCAATTATAACATTTATTTATTTCACAAAAGTTTGCTTGCATTTAAAATGACAAAACACAAATATACAGTGGTAAAACCTCCTAAAATCGTGAGACCCGGGACAGCCACTCTCTTGTTCCCCTCTCTAGTAAGCACTGAATGGTGTTATATAATTGTAAACAATTGAAAAATTTAGTAAATACATTACCAGATACTTGTTTATTGGTACAAGTCAAGCATTGGATCTGATATTGGATCCTCTAATAAAATGGAAATGAATTTTTTCTTAAAAACAATAATACACAGAGTAAATTTGAGAGAATCAGTAAAGAAAATAAGCAAGAGAAATATTGATTTAAATAAATTACAATGAGTCATTGATTGATGATTAAATAATTTTTTGTAAAAGGAAAATTTTTTCTTCACAAAATGAAAAAATGATATAGATTTGTGCTCTTTGCTAAGTCAAAAATTGCTAAACAGAGGGTTCATAAACCAAGAGATATTTGTAAATCATTTTTTAAATATTTCATTAGAAAAATTGTTATAGATGCAAGATTTATAAAAATCAACAAAAAGTTTTAAAAATTTTATAGGAATATTTTTAATAAAAGAAAATATCAGAAATACTATATTTCTTTTCACTTTTCTTTCTTAAATTTATTACCGTAGAACTTTCGGCTTAATTAAGCCATCATCAGTGGTTGATTTTTTAAAAATAAGAATAAATCATTAGAATACATTTAAAAATTTGAAAATTAAATATTAAATACAAATATAAAAACAAATAAGATTTAAATTATATAGAAAAATATATACATTGTAGTATATATTGGGTTGTCCGGAAAGTTTGTGCATTTTTTTTAATAAGCAAATAAAA
>AYEL01077276.1:0-16360 GCA_000484575.1 Olivierus martensii
CTTTTGTGGATAATTGTTTGTTGATATTTGAATTGGATTAAACAAGTTTTGTCGATTTAATTTATTGTTGCTTTATTATAGTTCCAATAAAGCATTTATTAACACTTTTGTAAGTGTTTTGAGTCTAATAAATTTTATAGTTTTTTACATTTAACTTGTTTTGAGAATTTCTTCAATTTATTAGTATAATTTTCTAACATCGTTGTTTGTTTTAGTCCTAACACTTAATTGGTACTTTAGTTGTAAGTTCCGATTTCCGGTATTGTTTCATCTGTTCAATGTTACGTTGTTGTTAGATTATTTTGTAATTAATTATATTTACGTTAGAGTTTATTTTAAGACCTGAGCTCAGGCCGAACTCTGGAATTTGCAGAGTCGTTAGCCGTTAGGGTTAATTAGAAATAGTATTATTGATATTCGTTCTAACCCGCGACTTTGCAACTAGAATAAGTGATTCAGAAGCAAAAGTTATAGTAGATATCTAATTTGATAAGGTCAGATGTCTAAGTAATGTTTAGATGAGGATGTAAATATTAAATTAATAGATTTCAATTAGTATTAAGTGTTCACTTCTCATATGATGGTGTTTTACATTCTCATTCAGTTAATTTATACAGGTATCCCTCCTATAACACGGCTCCCTACAAAACAGTTTCACTCTAACACTATTTGAAAAATGCAGAAACCCTCATATAACATGGTACTTCTACAACATGGTTTTTACTTAATACATTTAGGAAATTACGTTTAATCTCCTACAACAAAATATTTTTATTTTTGTAAATCCATATTAGGGAAACACAATATTCACATAAAATGCAATCATTGGGAAATACTTTGCTAAAATTAGTTATAAATGCAATTTTGCTACTTTGCCATGAGAGGGATGATACACAGTCTATTTTCGATTTTGATTTGAAATTCAGTTAATTGGCGACAATAGAGTATTTTGTGTTTCAGATGTTCATTTCTTGGATAAAAAATAAGTTTTTATTTTTCAATAGAGAAGAATGTAAAAAGAGAAGAAAAATTTTTTTTATTTGTAAATTTTTTCGGTATATGTTAAGGAACATAATTTCTAGAGTGTTGTAGCGGGTTAGATTACAAATTTTGTAAAGAGAGCAAAATATACACAAACTTTAAATGAATAAAGTTCAGAAAGAAGTTTATTGTTAAAGAAAAAAATATTCTCATTTTAATCAAACAGTGGTAAGGAAGATATAATTATTAAAAGAATGTTATATAGGCAGAATACTTTTTCTTTCCTTTTGTTTTACATATATTGTTTTTTTAGGGTCTTACGTATATATATATTTTTTTTCTTTATGTTTCATGTTGTTAATATTCTTAATAAAAATTAAGTTTTTTATGTGTAATTAAAAGAAAGTTATTTGCTTTTAATTGGTTTTGGAACATAACTCTCCTTTTTGTATTGGCTCCATGTCTCGTATAACATGGTTTCACACAACACAGTGTTTTTCAGTAACCTATCTAGGTTACTGAAAAACACTGTGGTGGGTATCAAGGTTGGGTTAGTTTAGATTAATTAAGTCACCATATAACACACAGAATATATTTTATCTGGCAGTAGCCACTTTTAGATCCCCATCACAGGCTGTCTAACACCCATGTTGGGGTCAATTGTTTGAAACCATGTTTCAACAAGCTTGATCCAAACACCTCTTGAAAAATTGGAGTTGTGTGACCTGGAATTGAACCCAGATCTTCTAAGGTAGAAGATCTGGGTTATCATACATCCATCTGGCTGGTTTTTTGTGCCTGGAAAGATCAAAAATTTTCCCAATATAAATTAATGGCAATTGTTTCTTCATTTTATGTCTTTTCAGTTTACAAAAAGTTTCATAGTAATGTTCAACTTTTATAAAGTGGGAAAACCTATATAGGCTTTATTGACGTAAGAGTTTTAAATTTGTTACTCTTAAGATATAGTGGATGAAATTATGCAATATATTAAATAATCTGAAACACAATTTAAAAAATTTTCAGGATTGTCAATGGTTCTCTAAACCATCATTGTTATGTTGGAAGATAAAAAAAGTATTAGTAGTAAATTAGATTATTCCATTGTTTATGAAAATAAGGTAATAAAATTAATAAAGGCAGATATTCTAAGTCCTAGCTGGGAAGGCATAAAATATTTAAAAAACAATGATGTTTTAAATAGTAGTAAATATTGCTAAATTTATTGAATATTATGGAATGTGTGTCTTTATAAAGGCAAAATGCATATCTAATAGAATTTTGCTCATTTTAAATTCCATTTAGTCTAAAGCAGTTTGCTACAGTTAATTATTCCTGTTGTATACTGAATTGAATTTAGTTTAAACAGAAAAGTAATTGTGTGTGTATGTGCCTTTCATATCTTTAATTGGAACTGTTTTTTTTTATGTTTATTAATACATTGATAACAATTATTGTAAGTTCAAAGCAAGATTTTAATCATTTTTGGCCTTAACTAATCTTCTGTATAGAATAGAAGAAAAGGAGACTATTAATTGATATTCTATATTTAGAAGAGAAGTGAAGCAAAGAAATAATTTCAAAACAAGACTCAATTTTTTGCATATTAAATAAAAAATCATTTTAATTTTTCTATAATAAAATGTCAGTAAATAGTATATTATAATGTCAATATTCTATTATTAATAAAAATATGTATTTAAAATTTTCAAATATAATCTGTAATGACAAGCTCAAACTTTATAGTTTTATTGACATTTGAAAGCTAAGTATGCTTGAAGAATCTGATTTTAACCCGATCCAGCAGATCAGAATATGATGATTTCAAAATTAACTTTAGGGCCTAGATTAATTAAAGCTATATCAAGATTCTTTGAGGATATTGATTTGAATGAGTAAAGAAATAGCAAAAATAAGAAACAGAGAGGATGCTTGCTTTCTTAGAAATAGAGAAATAGAGAGGATGCTTTGCTTAGAAATTTATTTTGCAAATTGATTATTGTAAGCAATGATTAAATATTTGTGCATTGAAATTTTTATTATTGAATATTAGCAATTATTTAGCTGCTGTAACTATAATTAAAGAAAATATAATACCTTTTCCTCCTTAAATTGCCATTTGATGTATCAAGTTTCATATTTTTTAAAGTCATATGTCTTCTTATCTGAAACTAATCACCGTGTTTGGAGTATTAAATTTTTCATCCATTTGGATATAAAACAGCAAAGCATTTTAGTTAAACATTACATTTATAAGAAAAATTATCTCTGTCATCTTGAATAATGTCAGTGGTCTCAGAACAACTGATGAAGTAATTTTGGTGATAACTATTTATTTTATAATTAACTCTCAATGGTAAAGTTACTGTATGATATTATAACCATTTAAATATAGTAAAAATTGTAAATATACATTTTATTACAATAGCTTTATTAATTTGATATATATGTTATTTTTAATTTGCTATAATATTTATATGACAATTTATATTAGTAAATTTGACTTGCATAAAATTTAATTTACACAATGTTGCCAAAAATAAAAATTTTTGGTGGAAAATTCTTGTATTTACAGCATGAATAATATGATAACTGAATTAAACTACATTATTCTGTTTATTGCTTAGCTTAGCACAAGGGTGTCAAACTCACAGCCTGCAACAAATACTTTTAAGGCCCAGACAAAAAGTTCAATGAAGTTGGTATGCGTGAATTTCACAAATATTTGCCTGCCAGGTTTGAAAAAATGAGAAAATTCGCACATGAAATTATTTCCATGTTTGGAAGTACTTTTTGGTGTGAGCAGTTATTTACAATTATGAAAGGAAATAAGTCTTGTGATCCAGAATTACTGACATTCATCTTCAGTTTTGAAAAGTAATCACTGCAAATAAGATTTTCCCTAAGTAGAAAAGTTGATGGAAGAGAAGAGATGCCAAGTATCAGGAAGCAAACATTAATTTTACTGTTGTCCTATTGTACTTTTTGAAGTAAAGCTGTTTTTGCTAAAATTAGAGTTTTTTCTTGTGGTCCACATAAACTTTACACTTTGTTTATTTGGACCATTTAGAATTTCAGTTTGACATCTTTTGCTTAGCATATTCAGCTAAAATTCATTTCCAATACCAATTATTTTATATATGTATATATTAAAATTTATATATTAAAAAAAATTTTTAAAGTGAAATAAATTTAATGTTTTTTTTTTTTTTTTCTTTTTTTTTTTTTTTTTTTTTTTTTTTTTTTTTTTTTTTTTTTTTTTTTTTTAATTTGTGCTCTTTTATTGATTAATTTTATTTTTAAACTTGATCATTGACTTTTGATTCCATGAGAAATAATATAAATTTTTCTAAAACTGCTTAATTTTATATTACTATTTAAGAATGCAAAATTCTAAAATGAAAGAAAGTTTCCTAATGTCAGATTTGTTTTCCAGCCAATAGTACCCATCAATATATCACACTAACATTTTTGGAGATGGAAACAGAGTGTTCATATGATCATGTGTTTGTTTACAATGGTGACTCCTATACAAGTCCTTTATTGGGAAGTTTCAGTGGTAGTACTCTTCCTCCACCTATAACAGCTAATTCTGGGGCAGTAAGTAATATTGATGAATTTCTAATTTTTAAATTTAAAAATGTTAATAGTACAATTACCTTATTTGTATTGATCAGTACTTTTAAAAAGCTGATTTTACAATAGGCATAAAAAAATCAAATTAGTTTCTATATTAGAAAAAGAACAAATACATACATACTTCACTTTACAGTGCTTTGCTAATATGGCTTTTCTTAATTATATTCCATGTTTTTATTTTATATCTCAAAACGAAAATTATTTGCAAAATAAAACTTAGAATAAGTATATAAAACATAAATTAATCATTAAACTTAAATATTGCTTAATCTTATAAATCAAAGTAAAAAACCAATTAATACAGCACTAATAAGCAGAAATCAACATAAAAACAATTTACTACGTGAAGTACTTTCAGAAAAATTCTATCGTCAGCACAATACATCATATATTACAGAACGGAATTATGTATCGAACATCTTAAGAACTTACACGATATTCTTAGAACAAATTCAAAAAAATTTCTCTTAAAATTAATAATTAACATTAAATGGATATAAGCTAATAATACATAAATTAACACATAGATGGATCATACTTAGTGCCATCCTGAATAACTTGACGGTGTAAGATTCAGAATTGATCTGAATCCTCCAAGGTGATATATGATACACAAAGTTTTGTAAAACAGTCATCTGGCCAAATTTTTCAGGCTTAGTGCTATTGTGCACTTAATGAATCATTTCTTATTGTGCACTTAATAATAGTGTAAATATGTTTTTAGGCTTTTATATGCATTAACAAATGATAAAAGGTTATGATTCACTTTACAGTGGAATTTGCTTTACACAGTGATTTGAAATATAACTGCCACAATAATAAAATATGCTTGTAAATTGTGATTAAATATTTCTGAATAAAGTCGAAAATCTTAAATAGATTCTTAAAAATTATCTGATCATTGATTCAGTCAAGAGCTTAAAAATAAGAGTGCTAGGAGATTATTTTTGAACAACATTTTTCAACACACGGTGTACATGAAAGAGGAAATCCATTCCCTTTAACATGACTTTATCAGTCCTCCCATAAAGTGAATATAAAAAAAGGAATTAATAAAATAACCCATAGTTGAATGCTTGTTTTTCAAAATATTGGTAAATTTTTGAATTACATCATACTTGTAGATGGATAAACATAGAATTTTAAGAACAGTTGAACAAAGTAACATAGTTTTTAAATGATGGTTGAAATATGGATTTGGGATAGGAAATATATGAGATGGTTGAAATTCCACATTCAAACTAAAAGTGAATGTGGAATTTTAGAACCAAATGAGAAAAATGGTGTTTTTGAATGAGAGAAAATAAAAATACTTATGGTATGATAGTAACAATATTTGGATACATCTTGATAGAGATTAATGGATATGACTGGAATGAGAGTAGAAACAGAAGTGGCTTTGGGAGACAAAGAGTTTTTTCCCCTAAGAGAATAAGGAAAGGTGCAGAATCTAAGTTAATGCTGGATGCAAAGATGTTTTGGTACTTAGGGTGGACATTATCATTTTAATTACCACCACATCTTTGAAATTTTATCTAAAGAGCAGTGTTGGAAGATGGGGAAGTTTATGGTTTGTTGGTTTGATTTATAGTTGTGACTGTGACAAAGTGCTCTTCAAGTTGGGTTTTGAACTTTTGGCAGTCTTCACCAATATAGTAGTATGAGTGTATGTTTTCAATAGTTTTTATGAATACTAGCATTGTATAATGGGCCAATGATTAAGCCAGAGTTGGAGTTCATTCCATTATTTTGGTCAGCAAATTTTATGATATTGTAATGGTGGATTAGTGTATTATTATAGTTTTCCAAAATATTGAAAGAAATTTTATGAACAGAGCAGTGGAGTTTGGAAGATGGAGGAATTTATGGTTTAGTATAGCAAGATATTCTTTAAGTTAGGTTTTGAATTTTCAGTGGGCTTTGCCAATATAGTAATATGCATAATCATAAGTGCATTGTAAACTGTAAGTAACTTTGCTGAATTCAAAAGGATTATTTAGGACAATTAAGGTGTTAGTTGTTAATTTGTATGTGGTTAGGAGATAGAGTCAAGTTTAATATTTTGGTTGATGATAAAGGATTGGATAGTTGAGCCATCTGAAAACAACCAAATACCATTTTCAGATATTATTATGCTTACAGTGACTCCTTTTTTAATTTAAAATTCTAAAAATATATTAAAACCACTGGTGTTCAAAAAATTTTAAATTTCTATTCTCATTGTTCAAACATAACATTATATGTTTTTCTAAAACTGCTTAATTTTATTAATTCCATTGAGCCATTGAGGGCCGTGGCTAGATTTAGCCCGGTCAGGAGTAGACCTGTCGGCAAAGTCCAATAACGATTATCAAAAATTGATTATATCAAGTGTGTAAATATGAAACCAGAATTTTTTAGTAAAAAGTACACGTTCATCGTATGATAATGGTTAAGAATATTTTATTCAAAGTATTACCCATTATTAGTTATACATTTTTCCCCATCTTTCTGGCAATGTGTGGATGCCATTGCCAGAAAAACTGTTCCTCTTTTGAGGCAAACCAGTTATCAAGCCATTTTCGTTCATTTTCGTAGGAAGTGAAGTGCTGCTCAGCAAGTCCGTGCCCCATCGATACACACACTGTACATATAATTATATATAAATAAATTCATTTACATTTTCAAACTGCAATTAAGTATTTATTTTTCTTCCCATATATCATTAAGAATAATACATTATTATTATTCCAAGTCATTAAAATGAAAGCCCTGAGTGCAATTTTCTATTTCCAATCTTAAAATTAAAAAAATATTTTTGAAAAAAAATTGAAAAATAAAATTTCATATTAAACTAGAAAAATAATACAATAAAATAACATTTCAAGAATATGATTTGATACATTAAAGTTATAAACAAATCATATTTTAATCAATTTCTTATAGTGACAAATAAATATATATATATTATATTTGAACTTTGATTATTAATTAATAATATGTAATCCCTTGAAACTTGATATATAAAACTTATCTACATTAACTAATTACCTTTTGAAAAACTTTTTTGTAAATATTAAATACATGAAACACAAATTCAATTTTCAATTATAAGAAAATCATATCACAGAAATGATTGCACATTAAATGAATAAAAAAAGCTCAATGATTTAAATTTTTTCAATTAATGAAATTTTTTTTATTGACTTAGACAAATGTTTTGTAAAGAAATATATTTCATGTATTCTATTTAGACTAGTTGCTTTTCAATAAAATATATTCTGTACAATATAAAGTTATATATTATTATTACAAATATCACAATTTTCTAATACTTAATGGTGAGGATGGTGGTGAATTAGAAGGTAAACTATACAAAAATATTGAAAGACAAACTAGAAAACTTCCAAACATAAATGAAACACCTAAGTCTGTATGAAAAAATGCAGCTGAGCCAATTGCTGTTACTATAATTGCAGCAGAAGATACAAAATGCTTCAGAATATTGTCAAGATGATGCATTACTAATGAAGCATATAAACCTCCAGCACCAGAAAGAACTGTAAATATTTTAATAGTTTAATATGTTTAAATAATCAATTTCACTAATATATAAAATTATAACTGCATAATGTAATAAAATTAAATTTTCTATTATTATTATTATTGTATTATAGTTATCAGTCTACTATATTTTGAAATCTACTTAATGTACTGAAAATATAATATTGATAAATAAATATCTGTGTACTAATAATGTATACCAAACTATTTATAATAGAGCTAATAATAGATTAAATAAATTCCTATAGATAATTTGTCAAATTATCTATAGGAATCTGTAGGAATAATAAAGGTTTAATATATAGATTTAAAGGAATGTAAGCCTGCAACCTTTAAAAAATGTGATATCTTGACTATAGATTGAGAAGAAATATAGCTGAATAATAAACTTTTCTATTAATACTGAGATAAAGTTCTTCCACTTACTGTATTTGTCAGCTTACAAGACACTTTTTCCTTGTCTTAAAAAATTGTCCTGCATCTTAAGAAACCGAAAGTGATGATACAGCACGACATGATTTTAAAACTGAAAACAGTGGCTAAGTTGGATAACCTGATTGGATAACTCAAGTCTGGCTAGGTTCACAATTGAGATTTTTACTCAGGTTCAGGATCAGCATTACATACTTGCCATAAGTTCTAAACTTGTTAAAAATCCATTTATAAATGTAAAGAAATAGCCATCCTCTATGTCAGATACAGTGTATCAATTCTATTATTCTTAAGATAGAAGTTACAGTCTCCTTTGGACAAAACATCCAGTTGAAGCATTATTAATGCTAAATAAAGAATAAATTTGAAATTAATAATCTTAATATAATTTTCTAAAGACATGAAGATACATACAGATGCGGCCAAACCGGACAATAAAAAAAATGTAGTATGGTTAGATGATGACGGCAATGCTGCAGATGTATATTTAGTTGAGTTAGTTCTGTGATGATAATGATTGTGTTGGAACTGGGTCTTCTTATATGTCATTGTAGATCATTGGTTAAGTCATTGATTGGTTGTTATCAAATGTACAGCCAGTTTCAAAAAGATGTTCACCTCGGCGGAAGATGTTTGGCTTCCTTACAATATTTACAAACCAATGAGATTAATCAGTTCAGGCGCGAATTCGAGTTTGCAGGGATTTGGATGATTCCATTTATTTATTATTTTTAGCAATGGAGTTAGGTAGGCTTAATGCAAGTGTTCAATCATTTTATCTGAAAACTGATTTTGAGCATTTATTAGGAAAGTTTTAATTTATTATTTACAAATTAATCTATGTTGCTATTAATTTAGGCAAAATTCAGCATTATATGGTCGCAACTACACAAGTAATTAAGAGATAAGTTGTCAAAGCACCAAGCAAAGCACTTGCAATAGCATAATGGTGACTACAGGAAGTATTTTATTTGAAAATGTATATTTCTTTCTACGTTTGTAATAAAATTGAAAACTACTCCAAACAATTCTCATTGATAAAGTGTTTAATATCCATTGATTGATCAAACGATATTTTGTTTCTATGACAACTTTAACAACAATATTGTTGGTTTTTAAAAAAGAAAACAAAAATTGAATGTGTGTGTCAAAATGAATTTTATGTTGTTATGTCTGTTTTGGTTTTCTACTAATTTTTCTAATAAGAGTTTATATTGTATTGGATATAGAAAAAATTTATAGTTTATGTTCCACCATGCCTTTCTGAAAGTTCAGTATAAAGACAAAGTATAAGAGATTTCAATAGCTACATATTTATGTATTTTATCTATTTAATTTAATAAAAATATACAAGTAAAAAATATAACTATTTTTATTGTTTTTATTTTTCAATTTTTATACAAATTCATTTTAAAAAGTCATTTCTTATGAAATACTTTATTATATCAATAAATTTTTATCTTGAACTAATCATATATAAATATGCATTTGCTTCAGATTTACCAAAATAATTATCTTTCAAATATTTATATACTATTTATAATTCTAGTTATTATAATTCATAAAAATATTGCTGCCATTCTCAATATGAAATATTTTTTCAGTTTGCAGTTTAAACTTAAAAAAAATCATGTTTATGCAAATAAAATTTCATCATCCTAGATGGGAATATATAAAAAAAAACTCTATATATAGTTTATATATAATATATGACGGCAAACAAATGTGGTATAGTTATATTAGCATATTAGAATTTTAAAAAATAAATCTCTAAATATCATACTCAAAATTACCAATATTCAAAATTTAAAAAATAATGTAATTACTATTTACTGCCTTTTCACTTGTAGTTTCAATTATATAAATGAGTGATGCACAGCACAATTTTAAGTGAAAAATTACAGTACTTTCAATTTTAATAAATCATCTCCAGTAAGTTTACAAAAGATTGTTATACAGTAAGTGCTGGATATTGGAATCACTAGTTAATAGAATCAGCCGTGTAATAGAATCAAATTTAGTAGAACGGAAACAAATCAGCAAATTCACTGCTTTTATTTTCATTTATGGAATCAACCTAGTCCATTAGCAGAAAAAAACCACCCAACAAACACACTAATATAGCCTATCGATTCTTAAATTTATGGAATCAATCTAGTCCATTAGCAGAAAAAAACCACCCAACAAACACACTAATATAGCCTATCGATTCTTAAACTCCGGAATTTTCGACAGCGAACAACTCTCCAGTCAAATTAAACTTAAAAATTTTTGGTTACGAACAATTCGTTACTGTTGAGAGAATAAAAATAAAGGGAAGAGAGTTTTCTCAGGGGGTGCTGGAGGTCAGCTAGTGTCCGGAGCAATTTCAATTTTGGTTTGTTTTATTATTGTTGTGCTGTACTGTATTATTGTACTGTACCTGTATTTGCGATGACTTCCAAACGCAAAGATGTGACTTTAGACGAAAAGGTAAAAATTTTGTGAAGATACAAGGAACTGTTTTTAAATTTAGTATTGCAATGAGATGCAGCAGCAAAATTAAAAACAAAATTAATAATTTTTTTTGAAAATAATTTGAATCAAACAAAAATAATGATTTTTTAAATAAAATGTCTAAAAATACTGTACTATGTCTTTTATTTTCCTAAAACACTAAAGTAGGCCGCAAAACGAATGCAGTAATAAAATCGCCACACTATAGAATCGGTGGTTATTAGAATTAAAATGGCTACGACCAACGTGATTCTAATAAGCGGTGCTTACTGTATATGGAATGTCTATGGTGGTTATTAGAATTAAAATGGCTACGACCAACATGATTCTAATAAGCGGTGCTTACTGTATATGGAATGTCTATTTAAACGTCGGAATGCATAAGCTTATTTTATTTTGAAATAATTAATTATTAAAATAATATGATAAGAGATTATATAAGTATAATAAAAATTAAAGATTAAATAATAAAAAATTTTATATATAACTCCATAGTGCTGAAATGTTATATGGAGAATTATCATTAACTACGAAAAATTTTTTGTTTCTGTAGTGGCTGATAACCATGGCCTCTGTTATCCTGATTTCTACTATGTTATTAACTGATTTTACAACTTTAGCTCAATCCCAGATGATGTCTATGTCGTATTTGTAGACCCTCTGCTAATGCAGTTGTTAATCTGGCCACCTGTATATCACTTTTATGTTCCTTAAACCTAATTGCTAAAGCCCTTATTGTACTGCCTATATATATATCGTGTTGTTGAAGGGTGTTGTTGTATATTGATATAGTATATACCCCGGAGCATTTATGTGGTTGGGTTGGAGGTTTGATATTCTTTATCATGTAGTACGTGGTATTTATTCCACTATATGATAGTGTGAAGTTTTTCTTTTCAAGCGCTTTTCTAAATGGTTGCATTGGGATCGAATATGAGACAGATTAGGTATGTCTGGGGTTGTTCTTGTGTATGGGTTTGTAGTATATCATAAAGTTGTCTAGTATTCATCTGTATGGAGTTCCATAAGGTTTGTACAAAGTGGAGCGTGTATCCGTGTGTTATAGTGTAGGGTCCTGGGGGTCTTATTGATGAAATTTTCGTATTTTTCAACACAAAATTCCTGACACCAAATTGTGGTGTCAGAGTGTCGAAAAACTGTGTGTGGCCCATCTAAAATGTTGAACGTCAGGACTGACACCAGGAGAAGTTTAGACTGTGTTGCTCCAGCACAGTGAAGATTATTGAGATGAGCGCACATCAAGATTATGGCCAAAAAACAGAGCTATGCGGGTAAGCAACAGTCAGGGGTCCAGAAGTGAAGGAAGAAATGCAAAAACAATTGACAATTAAAATATTTATAACTAAATAATATATTTAATAATAATAATAATAATAATAATAATAATAATAATAATAATAATAACTCCTGAATCCTGCTAAGCTGCCTCAAAGTGGCAGAGGGGTGTAGGTGGGCGGAATAAGCAATGCAAGTCAGTAATCTTTTTCTAACTTTCTTAGGTCACCCTGGACTAGAAGGCTATTCCACTATGCTCAACTAAATGCTAGCAGGTGTCCCCACCTCGGTGGGGTTTTTCTATTTATGAAACAATACCAAGCAGAAAACAAAAGCATACCGGCTCGGACGTTGCCCGTGTTAACAAGGTCCGCATCTGTGAGTTAGGCAGAGGCTCACATTCGGAAGTAGTCTCCCTTGGCCACTGGTGGCAAAAGCAGCATCAACCCAAGCCTGCCTACAGTAATGTCTGTGAGTTAGGCAGAGGCTCACATTTGGAAAGTTTACTACAGTCTCCCTTGGCCAGTAGTGGCAAAAGCAGCACCAACCCAAGCCTAGCTATTGCAATACACATACCCACAGTAGGAAATGGGTCACCACATCAGAGCCCAACCAGCCAATGTTTTTTTCCTGGAAACTCAGCCAGAGACCACCAAGGCTGGAAAACCACGCCAATTCATGAAATGGACAACTGACATGAATGAATTCATCATGCATACATACTACACAATTACAAAATTAGAAACTGACAGTATACGGTACAGAAGGGAACTCTGACAAATTCACTAGCAGACACCCAAACATCACAGTTACAAAACAATGCATAGCAGATCAAAGAAGAACCATCATCCACAGAAACCTCATACCACACAGTACATTAGAAAACATTAAAACTCATGTAGCACAACAAATATCACAACATGAAACCAATTCATACACACAAATAGAACTCGAAGTGGAACAGACACCAGAAATAACACACATTGATGACAACACGCAGCCCATCAACAACACTGACGCAGACCTAATAAATAAAGTCACTGACACACTCCAGGAAACATTAATCAAATTCACAAGTACAGATCCCATGTAATGTCCACGCATTCCTAAAGTTCACAACTCTCACTACATTGTATGAACACACACATTCTACCAAAACTTATTAATGCAGAAAAAACTTTCATAAAAATACATACACTTATTTATGCTGCTGCTGCCACTGTCATTACACACTTAGGTCTTAAAACACTTCCAAATAAGATGGGCACAAACACAAAACACCACTCAAAACCTGCCTGGCAAAAACGACTTGAAAAACAAATAAATGAAATCAGAACTGAATTAGGTAGACTCACCCAATACACAAAAAATAACACATCCGCAAAACTCATGAAATCTATTAGAAAGATTTTCAGTAAACTTAAAACACACACACACACCATGAAAACCACAATACACACATTAAAGAATACATAGACACAAAATAAAACAGAAACTTGCAGCAAAATCACAATGCCTGAAATGATACAGCCTAGCACGTAAACAAAACAACACACTAGTCACAAAAAACGAAAAGACATTCTACAGAAACAAACATTTAAAGAGCCTAAACAAACACAAAACAGAGAAATACCAACACAGCAATCACTCACTAGCTTCGGTCTCCTGTGGGCAGTACCAGTCACACCCAGAGAGCCAGCTGAATGGTAGAAGAGGAGACACACACATTAGACGTACCAGAAATGCCCTTTACCACCATTACTACTGAAGAACTCACATACATAATTAGATACACTCACAACTGGAAAGCCCCTGGTGTAGATGGCATCCAGAATTTTTGGTATAAACATTTTACCTATCTTCATGATTTACTGGCCAAACATCTCACACATCTCATTCACAAACCAAAATTCACACCTTCCTTTCTTACACACAGCATCACTTTCATGAAGCCCAAGAGCACAAACACTGAAAACCCATCACAATACAGACCAATCACTTGTTTACCAACACTATACAAAATTTTAGTGGTATGACATCTGGATGGTAGCCTGAAGGTCCCCGGTTCAATCCCAGTCTGAGGCAGATTTTTTCTTCAGATAAATTAGTTAAAATTCTAGTTTAATTTATTAAGGCCGAGGCAGATTTTTTTCTTCAGATAAATTAGTTAAAAATTCTGGTTCAATTATTAATTTTTCGGATAAATTAGTTAAAAATCCTAGTTCAATTATTAATTAATAGATATGCCACTCATTGATTTAATAAAATATTAATTATTCTAATTATGAGATGAGATAAATTAATTAAAAATTCTAGTTCAATTATTAATTATTAGATGGCGCCACTCATTGATTTAAAAATATAATAATTGTTCTAATTATGAGATGGTGCTAATTAGTTTAAATTAATCCATCATTAAAATTCCGTTAAAGATTCAAGGGATTAAATATGGCAGATTAATTAAAGATTCAAGGGATTAAAAATGGCAGATTAATTAGGATTATTTGGCTTAATTTTATATAAGTATTTAAGAATGCAAAATTTTAAAACGAAAGAAAGTTTCCTAATGTCAGATTTGCTTTCCAGCCAATAGTACTCATCAGTATATCACACTAACATTTTTGGAGATGGAAACAGTGTGTTCATATGATCTTGTGTTTATTTACAATGATGACTCTTATACAAATCCTTTATTGGGAAATTTCAGTGGTAGTCTCTTCCTTCACCTATAACAGCTAATTCTGGAGCAAAGTCTAGAAATCTCAATCTCCTTTCACTATATCTAAGTTAGGCTTGTATTGTGTTGTTTAGTTAACACTTATTGTATTTCTATTATTCTTGTTATTTTATAAATCTATTATATTTGTTACAGTGGCAGATCTAGGAGGAGGTAAGCAAAGCAGTCACCTAGGGCAAAAAGTTATAAGAGGGTGTGAAAATGTAGTTGCAATTTCACACACAAGCTTAATTATATTTATCTTGATAATATTTCATCCTGTATCTACAAAGATATAACAGTGTATTTTCTAATGGATAATACTTTTCAAGGAAGATAGAAGCCAGTGAGAATTAAATTGTCATTATTTACATCATTGAATGAGTCAGTCTAAACAAAATAAATATTTTATGTTTCCCTCATATTTTCCTGCCTTGGCATATCGGAATCAATATATAAGGATTGTAAATATGTTTTCTTTATTATTATTGTATAGATGATAAAGTGGTATCAATATTTTGTTAATATAGATATCACTTTATTTTCATTAAAAGCTATATATAATCCCAATCTAGGTTTATTGTCTCCCAATCCAACCCAAGTTTTTTGTATATAGCCTTACATACAGAAATATACAAAAAACTTTTTTTTTTTGTATATTTCTGTATGTAAGGCTATATATGTTTTTGTATATTTCTGTATGTAAGGCTGTATATGTTTATGTACAGCCTTAATATGATGAATGAAAAGAAGAGAGGGTGCCATTTTCTAATGTTGCCTGTATACCTAGATCTGTTGTTGATTTCTTATATAAGTTTCTGAGTCAATTCCTCCTATCCCAGATTTCAGGGCCTACTATCCACATGCTGCATATCATTTATTTTTATTGGCCATGTCTTGATGGTGGAATTTCACATATATGTTGGAAAAACATGGTATTGATTTATCTAAATTGCACAATCCTCACAGTAATAAAAAGTTTTGTTTTGGTTCACTTTTAAGCTTGTTTTATTATTTATATTTGTTTTGTGAACAAATATAAATAATATTTATTCACAAAACAAATATAAATAATAATAATAATAATAATAAGCTTAAAACTGTATTAATTTTCTTATTGGATACAGTTGAGTGATTAGAAGTAATTTACCATCTGAAAACTATATATTTAGAAGGCTAAAAATGAATGTTGTCAACGATAATGACCCTAAAAACCTCCCAACAGCATGGCGATGGTGCGCCAGATATAATATGTAA
>AYEL01077277.1:0-14436 GCA_000484575.1 Olivierus martensii
TTAATTAATTTATTATAAAAATTAAACTTTTAAGGATTTGATAAATATATTAGTATTTCAATAAAAATTATTTTTTACAGATGCTAATTCTTCTGTACAGTGACACAAATTATATAAGGAAAGGTTTCAGAGCAATGTTTAATATAACTGATTGTCCTTTAAACTGTAGTCAGAAAGGCAAATGCATTGGTAATATATGTCAGTGTGAACAGCTTTGGTCTGGAGAAGCTTGTGACATACCACTTTGTCCAAATGATTGTGGAATCAATGAAGAAACAGGAGAATGTGATAGATATCTGGATCCACCAAGATGTATATGCAAACAGGGATATTCAGGAGAATCATGTAGCTTACCAGAATCCAATCTAAATGGTGGAAATAGCTGGCATTTATTGACTAGAGAAAGAACTGATTTATCTCCCAGAGCTGGTTTAGCAGGTGTTTATATGTCGCATGTTGATAAATTCTATTTATTTGGTGGTTTTACGTTTGGAAGGGTTTTAGGAGATTTACTATCATATAATTTTAATGAAAGCAGATGGCAGAAAATTTCTACTTCACTTGGACCTTCATCTCGTTGGGGCCATGCTATTGCATCATATGCAAAAAACTTTGTTCTTTATGGTGGAGAACTAGAAAATGGACTTTTATCAGATGAGTTATGGCTGTATAATGTTGCTAAAGAAGAATGGCAGTTAGAAGCAGAACATAGTCACATTCGACCACCAGCTTTAACTAAACATTCCCTTACTTTAGTAGAAGGAAAATGGTTATATCTGTTTGGTGGTAGTCTAGAAGATGGATCATTTTCTTCTGATATGTATAGAATCAATCTAAATGAAGGTGCCCAATGGGAAAAAATAGAGCCTTGGGGAGGAAAAGAATTGGAACGAAGAATAGTTGGCCATTCTGCAGTTTATCATGGTGCCACCAAGTCTCTCTTTATTTATGGAGGTATTATGGTGGACTATGCACGATTTAGTCGTTTAAGTAATCAAATACATGCATTCCATGTTGATAAACAGTATTGGACTCAAATTGCATATCCGAAAACGGGAACATCTGTACCTTTAGAAAGAGCTTTTCATAGTGCAGCTATTGTTGGGGATTATTTAGTAATCTATGGTGGATATACACATCGTCATTCCCATCAAGAAATCTGTTATGATAATGAAATTTATTTATATCATCTAGGATGTCATAAATGGGTTGATTTCCATATATTAGGAATGAAAAAACCAAGTATGAATCAATTATTTTTATTCTATATACAGTAAGTCCCTGACTTGTACAGTTTTGGCAGTTAGGCATATGCTTGTCTTTATTTTTCTTGAATTTCCACAAAATGTGAATGAAAAATCATTAAACAATTTATTGTTTTGTAAAAATATTTCTTATATATTAAATTTTCTTAGAATATTATTATAAATTTCATTTGGCCATGCTGTTTGCTAATGTGCTCATTTGTGTATATCAAATTTAAGCATTGTTGGATTTATTTGGTTTTCATATCATATGTGGAAATTTTTTGGCTGAATTAACTGTGTAAATCTCGGAGCTACTGTATAGATTTTTTACATATATCATAATTAATATCATTAATAGAATATATTATATTAAATTTGATTGTTATTATAATAGGTTTGCAGAATCCTATATCTCAGGGTGTTATTGCTCATGCAATGGGAGTACGAAAAGGTCACACACTTTTGATAGCTGGAGGTTATAGTGGAATGATGAGAGGAAGTCTGTTAGCATATGTAATGCCACCAGAAGTTACTATTAGAGGTCAACAATTACCTGCATCAGCTTGCTCCAGGTAAATTATTAAGTGCTGCAGTTGATGATCAAATAGCTTTATAATGATAACAGTTTATTACAATATTAAAAGTATGATAAAAATTTAAAATTTGTTTCTAAAATAAGCATTTTCTTTGTTTTGATATATTTTAATATATAAATAATACCAAATAATGATAATATATTTTTTTTTAATTTAACAATGAAATAGCTTTATGAGAAAAGAAATTTAATAGTTAACAGCTGAATATTAATATTTTTTTATAACTGTATTATATCAATGTGTTTAAGTCTAAAATATTGTTATGTCCTTTTCTCGAAGAGTCCGCTTCCTAACTACGGTGAAAATATAAGAATGCAAAAAAAAAAATCAGCTCTGCACCAAGCACCATGCGACTCTCTCTCTCCGTAAATAACCCTCTCTCTGACAATGCAGCTGATCTCACCCTCATCCCAGATTTGCATAGTTCGGCATCAACTTTGCTCCTGTCACTAAATTGGTGAGGTTGACATTCTACCTTCCAAAACAACACTTTTACGTGCAAGGAAAGCCATCCATACAAATTGTAACAATGTATTTAGACTGAAAAAATCAAATAAAAATTATGAGTTATCAGAAAAATAAAATAATGAAACATAAAATTAATTATTAAATGCAATTGCAACTCCACAGTTTGTGATGATTTCTATAACAATTTTATTAAAATATAAGGAAAGAAATACAAATAATGTAATAAGAAAAATTAGTATGTATAAAATGGAGATAAATTATCACAAATAAAGTATATACAATTTTTATTAATTTAATTTTTTTTATTAGTCACAGATCAAAGGAAAATTGTACAGCTCATTCTTCTTGTAGTTGGTGTTCACAGAATAATCAAGAATTTTGTTTAGAAAAGACTATGCAGAGGGTAAATACTAAATATTTATTTTTAAAATACTTATTAAAAATATTTAGCAGATATCTTATCATGTTGTGATAACTCTTATTGACTTTTCTAATGAATAAAGATAAGTTATCAACAGATGGTATCAATATAGAAGAAAATATTTTTATATAGCTTATCATAACTAAAGATGCAATACAAATTTAAATCTATGTTTCCATATTATATAATACATATGACAATACATTAGCAGCAATCAATTTATTACAGTACAAGAGATCCTCATGTAACATTGCCTCACTTAATATCATTTCGCTATAATGTTGTGAGCAAAAACTAGATTAATTAATTGAAAATTAAATTTTTTAAGGCAGTAGAATGAAATTGTCCTATTTTCTTATGCATAAGAGACAGAAAATGTGTTTGGAATTTATAGTATAGTTATAGAAAATAGATAACCACATTTTATCAGTACTGATTCATGTAGACTACATAATGTCTAAGAACACAATATGAAACTATATTTCATAAGTCAGTTGGTGAATACAGTGCTTGAAGATGCTTCAACATTTCAATTGGAGGATCTGGGATTGAACCTCATCTTGGAAAAATTATTTGAAGATCCAAGCCTGGTTTGTCTATCCCCTTTCTCTAAAGTATAGTTGGCCTTGTTAAAATGTGATGTGTGATAAGAATGCACCCATTATTAGTGATTGATAGAGAATTGAGTTAAGAAAATCTAATCATGGACATAATACCTATGAATTCAAAGGTATCTTTTATTAGAAAATAATCTTTTTTCTGTAAATTCTAAGATATAATTATTATGCAATATTTTTCAATAAAAATTTTCAGGAACCTAACCTATATATTAAATGAGCATCCACTGTGTACTGTACAGATAGTTCTCAATTTATGACTGCCTTGACTTACAGCAGAGAATAATTATTTAAGCAGCAGTAGGATAATTATATATTATATATTGCAGTAGGATAATTATTAAAATTTAAAATAATTTTTTTATGGATAATTAGTTAATGAAGATGATGACTGTTGCTACTATTAGTTAACTAATACTATAATATGGCTATGATTCTAACATATAAAATTACAATAGTGCGCTATATACTAAGTCAGTTTTTATCACAAGTCAGATTTTAGTATATTGAGGGTTCACTTTTTGGATTTGGATTGATGTAGTTGTGCAGTAGACCAAAATGTGTTTAGTCAATCTACATTTAAATTATAAGTGTGGTTGTATTGTCATTATGCCCGTGTAATCTGTCAGTGTATAGTAAAATTTTTCTTCAGGATTCAGTTTTAAACTAATGAGTTCTCATTAGTTTAAAATTGAATCTCATTTGCAATCAAATTCTTTGGCAAGTCGCTTCAAATGTTCCCATAGGCACAGGTTGCCGACCCCTGCACTAAGTTATAATGATAATCTGAAAAATATATATTTTTTTCCTGTTACAGTTTTTTCTATAAAATTTAATTTACATAAGTGAACTATACATATATATACACACTTAATGTTCCTGTATATGCATTATCTGTGCATGATATTTTTAAATAATTTATTAAATTAACATTTTATATTTATAATAATTTTAATGTATCAGAACTATATTTAATTTAGGAATGCAGAAGTGGAACATTTAGTGCAAACTCTTGTCCTGGTCTTTGCCCAACATTACAAGATTGTCATTCCTGTTTGATTTGGGGAGAAGCTTCAGGTCCTAATGTCATTGGTAGTACTGATACTATGGATCCTTTTCTTCAACCAACTTGTAGTTGGTGTGTACAAGTTTCACAATGCCATCCTATTCATAGTAAGTTTTATAATCATAGAAATAATTTTTAATCCTTTAATAATATATTTAAATTTTAAATATTATAAGAATCATAAAATAGTTTTATAAAAAAAGCTTAACTTATTTATTGATAATATTAATATATTTGAATTTTTTGAAGTTTAATAAATTAGTTTTTGATAAAACTGTTTTTAAATTAAGAAATAACATGCTATCAATATTAGTCATACAAAAATTGATTATACCAGTGTTTTCCAAACTGTGTTGTGCGTCCCAGTAGGGGATGCAAATCTATGGCAAGGGGGCACGCAAGAATTAACAAAAGCATCATTTTTAAGACAAACAGGCAAAAAATAAATTCAAATTGATATTGAAAAAAATGAATCAGCAAAGGGTTATAAATACATATATCCATGTACCCAGAAACTTTCTGCAGTAGCAGTTTTAATTAATTAAATTCAAAAATATCGATCTGGTTTAGTGATTGAAAAAGAAAAAAGAAGAAAAAGAATTGCGAGTAGCGATATCTTCCACAACATCCTGATTTAAGAGAATTTTAATATTAATTAATTAAATTCAAAAATATTGATCTGGTTTAGTGATTGAAAAAGAAAAAATAAGAAAAAGAATTGCGAGTAGCGATATCTTCCACAACATCCTGATTTAAGAGAATTTTAATCCAAATAATCCTAATTAATCTTGCCATAATTAATCCCTTGATTCTATAACGGAATTTTAATAATTTGAATTAATTTAAACTAATTATTAGCGCCATCTCGTAATTAGAATATTCATTATTTTATTAAATCAATGAGTGACGCCATCTATTAATTAATAATTAAACTAGAATTTTTAACTAATTAATCTGAAGAAAAAATCTGCCTCGACCCAGGATTGAACCAGGGACCTTTGGGCTAACATCCAACGTCATACTGCTAGACCATTGAGGCCAATGAGCAGATTAATTCTCCAGACAGTTATATTAATTTGAGAGAATCTGTGCAAAAAACCTGCCCATCTATCACATTAAAAAAATGTATTAAACATGTATTCTGTTTTTCATTTTTTTTGTAAGATTTAATTGTATTAAAAATAATTACACCATAATACGGGATCGAACCAGGGACCTTTGGGCTAACATCCAACGTCATACTGCTAGACCACTGAGGCCAACGAGCGGATTAATTCTCCAGACAGTTATATTAATTTGAGAGATTTTAGAATTTACTCAATGTTTTTAATTTTTTAATTCTGTTTTTCATTTTTTTTGTAAGATTTAATTGTATTAAAAATAATTACACCATAATAAATATATATTTTTTATGTATAAGAACTTTATTTATTCAAGATATGGTATATTATTTTGTAGTATTAAATTGTAAGTGGAAAGTATTAATAAAATTAGACTGTTATGAAAATGAAAGTGTGACAATTTTTTATGAAAAAAGGGGGGTGCAAACACAAAAAAGTTTGGAAACCACTGGATTATACTATTATATAAGGGCTCCTCAAGTTATGAACTTAATTCATAAATAAGTTTTGTTTGTAAGTTAGATAATATTGTTTTTTTAGCTTCTAAAAGTATTGAAATAACTTTTTATATTATAAATATATCATTTTGTAATATACAGTCGAAGCCGGTTATTAGAGAGTTGGATATAAGGGACAACGCATTCGGTCCCAGTGAAAAACCTATGTTTTGAGTGTATTTTTCATCAGCTATAGTGGATTCAGATATAATGGAAAATTTGGCTATAAGGGAGATAATTTTTCATTTTCTGTACTCTTCCTTGTGATGATCTACTTTTCATCCTGCTTTACATTGCCCGGCCATCAGTGTAATTTATTTAAAAATAACAAAAACATCATAAAAAGCCAATTTGTTGCTTTTTTCTCTCTCTATTCCCTGACCACAAAATTTTTTGTCATTATTAACAAACCACATGATGACTGATGGTTCTTCCTGTAAGCTAGTAGTAGAATTAGCTTCACTAATATCTTTCTTACATTCCTCCAATCTCTTAGGTAGGTTCCTAGCTATATATCCTATATAATTTTCAACCCTGTTTGTGTCATAGTTCATAATAGGTATTCAGTTAACTCTTTCTTCTTCTACATGGAATTGTGTCCTTATCATTGTGGAGAATATTGAAGAGTTTGTTTTTTCTTTGATATGTAAGTTTGCTGCTAGTCAGTTCTATTTTCTTCCTTATTTTTAGAATTTACTCAATGTTTTTATTGCTTTATATCTACTTTTGTTTTCTAGTTTTGGTATGGAAGTCATCACATTAATATTTCTATCTTTGTTTAAAAAACTGTAAATTGTTGATCATTCTCCTATTGTATCCATGCCATTTTACCTGCTGTACTATCTATTCATATTCATCTTGTTTTTTCAATTCTGTGATGCAATAAGTTTCTACATGCTTTAGTAACATAATAGAACAACTCCTCCATTTTATAGGTCCAAGGGTCATCCAAGTCTTTAGGTATGAAGATGAGGATATATGTATCTTTTCTGTATACAGATATTTCTAACTCCCCATTGTTTATTTGGTTCATTCTGTCCAATTTTCCTACCTAAAGACTCGGATGAACCTTGGATCTATAAAACAGCAGCATTCAAGGCACTACTAAAATTTTTAAATAAAAAAAATTTTAATTTATTGTTAATATTTAAAATATGACATGTATTAATGTTTATGTTCTATTGAAATTCAAAAGTTTATAACAGAATTGAACCTGATGATGGCATAATATGTTGAAAACGTTAGTTCATTTCTGAATTAGTTTTTTTCTCCTATACTATGTAAGTAAGTGCTTCAAATTATGTTGAAAACATTAGTTCATTTCTGAATTAGTTTTTTTCTCCTATACTATGTAAGTAAGTGCTTCAAATTTTATTTAAAAATTAAAATAAGGTAAGTAGCAATAATTAAAGTAAAGCAAGCACTACTAAAGTGTGTAGAAACTCATTATATCACAGAATGATAGAAATAAACAATGGGGAGTGTCATAAAATAATGAGTTGTAAAATCTGTATGATGATGATAATTTTACATAAATTCCCATCTAGTTATAAATTAGCTACTTAAGGCTGGTACCAAATGAGTTGAACAAATTGGTGATGACACAACGTAAAAATGTACTCAACTGGTTGCTAGCTTGGTTGCGAGAGAATTTATACTATGTTGCTTGTCAATGACATGTTTGCAAACAAATCAGCGAAATAAACATTGAAGCATATGATGTGCATAATAAGTTCTAATCAGTATTGACTACCTTGTTTCGAGTTTCAACATCATCCATTACTTCAATTTTTCCACGCACACTTGGTCTGAATTGCGCATGGTTCTAATCAGTATCGACTACCTTGTTTTGCGTTTCAACATCATCCATTACTTCAATTTTTCCACGCACACTTGGTCTGAATTGTGCATGTCTGTCACCCGAATTATCCAGTTTGCTGGATAATCTGGATTGGTTGTTTTTGTTGTCAGCCATGCCCTATAAGACAACCTAGCACAATTTCAAAGGAACACGATAGCGACACAACGGCAACCAAAGCTTGTCTAACAGTTGTTCCCAGGTGTGAATGCATGACGAAATCAACTTGATTGGGGCCAGCCTAACAATACTATAACTAAATAAGAAGAAAATATATAATTTTGAAAAATCATATAGAAAATATCTTATTTTCTTATACAGGCAATCCTCATATATGTCGATCTGTACTTATATAAAAATTCCTTGACTAAAAACAAAAATATACTGATTGTAGTAGATGAAATTATAATGCAGAGATAAGAACATTTTTCTCCTAATTTCATCATTTATCATATATGCATGTGTTTTATGGGTTTGTTAAATTAATTTTAAGTAATAAACTAACTAGAATCTCTCTTGAAAACTTGAAGATGTGGAATTCAGAATTGAAATTGAATCCTTTGAGATGGCAAGCAACTACTTTAGTGCATAACTTGTCCTATTTTTTAATATAACTATTTTTAATGTTAAATGACTTTGTGACACAGTATAGCGTACTATTTTAGTACTGTATAGGTTATGCTCCAACATATGTATGCTTTGACTTACATAAGGGTTTTGTGGAATGATCCAATTACTTAAATCATGGATTGCCTGTATTTAGTATTCTTTATATATTTGATTGCTGTAATAAATTTCTTATATATTATTGTATATTATCAATTTTAGATCCACCAGATACGTGCCGACCAGTTCATAATACTTCCATTCCAATATCAGAATTAAAATGGTGGGGTCCTACTGGAACTGATATTACAACTATTGCTGAATGTCGCACAAAAGATTTCAGACCTGGTCTCATTTCTCTCAAATATAGACATCCAGTGAATTGGAAACAACCAGATGGTGTAAGTTAAATGCTAAAGTTGAATATTTAAAGATTTTTATTGCTAACAAGTTAAATTAGCAAAATATTAACTTGTTATATGTTATATAACAAGTTAATATTTTGCTTAATAAGTTAAGTTGTTATATACACTGTTGTCACAATTACTAGAATGAAATTTCTTTTAAAATTGTACTTTAATTGAATTTAATGTTAATATTGCTATATATTTTTTATTTTTAGAATATTGGAAATTTTGTTTGTTATTGTTAACACACTGATGTCTACGTTAAGTGCCATCTATGCTATTCTGAACAGATGGTTTTTTTTAGTCTCTCTAAAATTTGTGACTGGTTCTATTAATTTGAAATTTTTAGGGATAAGAGAGAAAATAATTTTCTATTTTGCTGGAAAAAAAAATTTTTTTTTGAATAAAAATTGATGTTTTATGAAATTTTGAAATATTTTAGTTTTTGTCAATCAGATTTAGATGATTCATTAAATTCTAAATATTTTATGATTAAAAAATAAATAAATAACACTTATAACAAATACAGAATTCATCTAGAAAACATCAATATCTTATAAAAAACAAAAATTGAAGAACGAATGTGGTCTCGTTTGCTTCACTCTTAGGAAAAATAAATACAACTTTAGAATTTGTTCCTAGATTGAAGCAGTTGTATTGAGTATATAAAAGAACATTGTCATGCTATGTACTAAAGAGCTGAAGACAAGTTAGATATGGGAATAACTTTACATTGATTTGAATTTGGTTGCCTGTGTTTAAAATGGGCTTGGTCATTAGTGTATTAATGATATTTAAGATAACAATATAAGTCTATGATTTTGAATAATATATATTACGATGATAGTGATTAATTGGTGATTATGCGTAATCACCAATCATCATGGTGAATTTGATAAATTTCACTAAATTTCTCACTTTTACTGAGAATTTTACATAATTCCCAAATTAAGTTAATCAGTTTGATAAATTTGTTAACTAAGTTGCCATTTATAAATTATAAATATCAGAAATTCTTAATTTGTATATTGACTTATTTTACTATATGTTAGATGGTTTGATTGGATTTAAATACTATCTCTAAAGCTGTGATCACACTGTGCAATATTTTGCCGTGTGTGGGACTGAAACAGGGATGGCTCTTCCAACAAACTGATCAACTCCCTGCGAATAGTGCACGACTTCAACCATGCTTGAAAACGAGTTTGTTTTCCTGGCGATGGTTGTAAGCTCGCAACCAATGAAAAGCAAGAACATTTTTGATGCATGCAAGTATGATGGATGATTTTATTGTGCTCTCATTGGCTGATTATCCACTGCATTGCAAGCTACATTTCCCAGTGTGACCACTATTTGATGATTGCAACTCATTGCCAGTAGCTGTGGCAGTCGCTCATGTGGCGAAAAATTGCACAGTGTGACCACGGGTTAATTAATTAAGAACACAATCAACTGTTCCTTTTGTTGCTGCAGCTGTTATTTTATGTTATACATGTCTAATATGATTTTATGCATTATATATATTAGTATATGTTTCATATAATGAAACACATTAATCAATGACATGTTACAATAATAATTGATGATGATATACAACTGATAAATAATTGACAAAATTATTAATTAATTAATACTTGGCAAAATTAATAATAATCTAAATAGTGCAAACAAAATTTGACTTTATATTATTTAAGATGATATATATAACATTTCTCTTTATGCTTCTGTCTAAATAATATTTTTATATAAAATATCTTAATATTTATTTCAGGTATCTTACATAAATCAAACAACAGAGGATTTACAGATTCAAACAGAATTTTCTAGGGAACGAGAAGGACTAAGTGGAGGAGAAAATATAGTTAGATTTTCGGGCTTCATCCATCCACTTGGTGCAAGACCTCTATCTGAGAATGGATCTTTTTTGCAAATGTATATGGGATTCTCTGGTGCAAGAGCAGTACTTCAAATGAGTAATGATAGCACAGAACAACATTTGGTAAATTAATTATATTTTTATAATTAAAATTATTTTATTCTTTTAAAAAATTATAATTAAAAATGTTAAAACTTTATCTAAAAATTTTTATAATATAGATTAATATTGTAGATCGGTTATCTTATAGTTTAATGTAATCAAAGTTTTTGGTACGATAGGAGAAAAATCCCCAGCGGATTTCCGACCTCCCATTTACCTTATCCCCTAAGTAAACACTCCTGAATTTATTGGTGAAGATCCCATGGGGGCAGAAGTTCCATCCTCAAGTTATGGTGCTCCAAATTTGGGGCTAAGAATCACGTTTTTTATGATTTTCTGCAAAACTTTTATAGATAATCGAATATTTTAAACGATTTTAGATGTATCTTATCATTCCGAATCGAATGCAATAACTTAAATAAGCTACGACTTATTTTTACGAAGTTACGTGATTTTCCCCACTTAAATAAGACTTATGACTTATTTTTACGATGTTACGTGATTTTACCTCCTACGACGATATAAAATTTCCCACTAGATTACGAATACTAACGAAAATTCTAAAAACGTGTCTGAAATCGACCCTAAAGTACTTTTATGTTAAAGTTCTTTAATACTTAACGTAAAGTACTTTATGTTTTTGTGTCTGTAGCAGATATTAGACTGGATTCGTTATAGAAATCTGTGCTGGATTCACACTAACCTTGCGACTCGCCACAACCGCGACCGTTGCTTAGGGTTGCCACCTCTCCGGATTTGACCCGGAGACTCCGGGTTTCAGCGAGTTGTATCCGAGCACCGGATTTAAGTATTATTCCTCTGGAATGTGTATCAAATCACCCAAGTAATTATAAAAAAAATAACACTGTATATTAGAAATTCAAAACTTGTATGCAAAGCGTGATTGGCCGCGTGGAAACGCTTCGGCTTTCCACTCTGGAGGACCCGGGTTCGAGTCTCGGGTCCCACCCATTGAAAATATTTATCATGGGGTCCGGGCCCGGCCCGTCGATCCCCGTCCTCCACAATCCGGCTGACCCCTCCACAGGAGTGGGCAGCCTGTGGAAGGGCTTGTTTCGCCCGCCACTTAGTACTCCTACTGAATGGAAAGTGGCGTCATCTGTTGACAAAAAAAAGCGTGTAAAGGACTAAAGAGGTCTGTAGCGCGTCTCTCGTGTACGGAATAGCTGGCGCGGTCGGTGGTCCTCGTCCACAACTGGCTCAAGCACAGTCCTAGCTACGTGCTATATAGTTGTCCCCACTCTTTGCGTTGGCCGTGCTTGCATTGTGACTCTTGTGTCTGGTCAGTCAGGAGAAGTCTATCTTATAAGTAATGCATATGTGGAAAGGTTTTTTCGATTTTAGGAAATACTTGGACCAATAACCGTAACAAAATGCGGATTGAGCTGTTAAAGGCAGAATTATGCACAAAACTTAATTTCGACATGAGATATCAAGAATTTTATAAATTCAAAAAAACCAGAAAAAGCCGATTTGTAAAGGCTGCGATGTAAGAAAAGAAATAAATACATAAATAAACAAATTATTTATTATATGTTAATTGATATAGATTGCATATTTTTTTAATTCTAGTTTTTCTGTTATTATTTTGTACATAAATATACATAAAATGTTAACGGTGTTTTTATTAATTATTTTTATTAATATGTATGTATTGTGGATAGTAAGTAATTACCAAAGCGAGTATATAATTACTCTGTGATGATTACAATTGTATTTAATTTGTAGGAATTTTGGAATGTGATTTTTTATTAATAATAATTTATATAAATAAAAAAGTTAAACGTTATGTATGTGTTTTTTTTTGTCATCGTCTCCGGGTGAGACCTAAGTCTGAGGTGGCAACCCTACCGTTGCTATAGAAACAATCCCACAGGCATCGCTTCACGACTGTTCGCTGCGACTACGACAATATTCAACTTGCTGAATAATGTCGTAGTCGTAGCCACTACGACCATAATGATGTAGCCACTACGGTCGTAGTGGCTAAATCATTACGATAGGTCGTAGCCACTACGACCGTAATGATGTAGCCACTACAGTCGTAGTGGCTACATCATTACGATAGCCAATAGAAAAGAGGCATTTGGTCATCTTTTACGAACTGTATGATACATCAGCTCTTATTGGCTATTGTTTATGCAGTTACTATTGATTGATTCGAAAAATCGTGAAGCCGGTCGTGATCAATGTGCATGTTCTGTCGATAAACATCAGTCGCGGTCGTGGTCGCAGTCGCAAGGCCAGTGTGAATCCAGCCTTAGTGTTGAATACACCAGTGACGTCACTGGTGATTTTACTCACAGTTTAGCGAATATGGTTTACATCACTGATGAAAAGCTTGAATTTAAAAATGCACTCCTATTTAACATGTGTAGCTGTATTGTATTTCGTAATTTTGTTTTTATTAAATTCATTTGGCTAAAAAAGCGTTTCAACTTCAGCATTGGCGTAAAACTAAAAGAAAAAGGGCAGAATCTGATAATTCTTTGTAAAAGTCATTGATTAGCTTCTTTGTAGTCATTTTTTTGTCAATAGATGATGCCACTTTCCATTCAACTAAAACACTAAGGGCCGATTTTTTTTTTTGTTAACAGATGACGCCACTTTCCATTCAGGGAGAATACTAAATGACAGAAAAGAAATAAATACATAAACAAATTATTTATTATATGTTAATTGATATAGATTGCATATTTTTTTAATTCTAGTTTTTCTGTTATTATTTTGTACATAAATATACATAAAATGTTAACGGTGTTTTTATTAATTATTTTTATTAATATGTATGTATTGTGGATAGTAAGTAATTACCAAAGCGAGTATATAATTACTCTGTGATGATTACAATTGTATTTAATTTGTAGGAATTTTGGAATGTGATTTTTTATTAATAATAATTTATATAAATAAAAAAATTAAACGTTATGTATGTGTTTTTTTTTGTCATCGTCTCCGGGTGAGACCTAAGTCTGAGGTGGCAACCCTACCGTTGCTATTATTTTATTCTTTTAAAAAATTATAATTAAAAATGTTAAAACTTTATCTAAAAATTTTTATATATTTTTTTAAAAGTAAAATATTGATTTGAAAATTAAAATTAATTTAATTATGATATAGGAAGTTATAGCTAGTAATACAAGTACTAGTTATGTACGTATCAAAGCACATAGACCAAAAGATCAGCCACTCTTTCCCAACACTAGTCCTGGTCATAAATACCTGATAAATTTTACTATGAGCTTGCCTGTTGCTTATAATGAAAGTGCAACAATGCAGTTAGTATGGAATGCTTTTCCTATTCGTCCAAAGGTTGGTATATATTGAATTATTAAATTGCATTGCTATATATATTATATATATTTAGTATAACAATAATAATAAAATGAGAGGAAGACAAATTAAACAATCTTAGGAAATTCTATTATGATGATGATGATGAAATTCTATATCTATCTATATACTTATAAAATACAGATTATGTATGTATGTATGTATGTATGTATGTATGTATGTATGTATGTATGTATGTA